>CAUYRT010004131.1:0-29796 GCA_963574885.1 Lepilemur ruficaudatus
TTCTGGCACATGTATACAGGTTCAATAAATATTTGTTGAATAAATTAATTTCTTGCCTTTTGCATCCCCAAACTGTCTGGCTCCTAAAGACATAACTGAGGATTTTTTTTTTTTGAGACAGAGTCTCACTCTACTGCCTGGGCTAGAGTGCCGTGGCATCAGCCTAGCTCACAGCAACCTCAAACTTCTGAGCTCAAGCGATCCTTCTGCCTCAGCCTCCCAAGTAGCTGGGAATACAGGCATGTACCACCATGCCCGGCTAATTTTTTCTATATATTTTGAGTTCGCCAATTAATTTCTATCTATTTTTAGTAGAGATGGGGGGTCTCGCTCTTGCTCAGGCTGGTTTTGAACTCCTGACCTTGAGCGATCCGCCCACCTCGGCCTCCCAGAGTGCTAGGATTACAGGCTTGAGCCACCGTGCCCGGCCATAACTGAGGATTTAACTCAGCTAAATTGTGAGCAGAAGGATGAGTTCAGAGTAAGGGCAATAGCTTTGCTACAAGGCTACAATTGTTACAGTCCAGCCCCTAGGCCCTAACACAATTGTTTTCTCCTTTCTTTGGGATGTTGTAATTACTTGTATACCTGTTTTTGCCCCCACTAGACTGCTAGCCCCTGAAGGGCAAGGTCACTTTTCTGTTCTATCTGTATGTCCACAGTCCTGACTAGAGTGTGTTCTTTCCATCTTTCCTGGGGTAGGATTAAGGAAGAACGATGGGACTAAGGAACTCTTAAGTCTGTTAAATGAATGGTGTTTATTTCCCTTTTAAATGAGGAGAGGGAAAAATTAGCTTAACATGGTGGTATGCACCTGTAGTCCCAGCTACTTGGGAGGCGGTGGGAGGATCACCTGAGCCCAGGCCTTGGAGGTGGTTGCAGTGAGCTATAGCTGTGCCACTGAACTCCAGCCTGGGCAGTAGAGCAGGACCCTGTCTCTAAACAGAAAAAAAAAAAGGATGAGGAAAGAAAAAAGTGCAGGAATTAAGACTCAGTGGGACTCAGAGGGCAATCTTTTAAATTAGTACGTACGTGTAACAGTTTGCTTACAAATCTCCTATCTACAACCTCAAAACTTCAAGGTGTTCTCAAGAGGTGGGGAAGAAGGACATTTTCCAGACTGGCTGGGCTGGCTAGGCTCTTGGCTTTTCCACAGAGCTGTTCTTTATCAAGGAGCAGTTGTATGGATGCAGACTCACTCCCCTTTGCTCCTCAGTCCCCTGTGGCCCCTGAGGCAAGAGGTGAGCCATATCCCATGGGCTCAGGTCTTTGATTCCCAATAATCTCACAACATGGAATTTAATTATGCAGATTTCCTCGTGGCTTAATTGGATGTACCATCCTTCAGGATGAATTCGGTGGGGAAGAAAGTTGGGCCAACCCCCTTGGTGTCTGGGATCTGAGCCTTAAACTTGGTAGGGTTAACAGCTTAGCTGGATCTAGCTGCTATCTAGGCCAGACACTGACTCAGGCCTCGTATTACTCCTAGGTCGTACCCCTAGGGGCCGCTTGGCCAATCAGATCCCCCCTGAGATCCTGAACAACCCCCAGCTACAGGCAGCTATCCAGGTCCTGCCTTCCAACTACAACTTTGAGATCCCCAAGACCATCTGGAGGATCCAGCAAGCCCAGGCCAAGAAGGGTGAGCACCTAAGCATTGAGCTGCGATGAGGGTGGGGAGATTGCTTGGCTCAGACAGTGGGTAGTGTTCCCACTGCAGTTTCTTCCTAGCCTTCCACCTCTCATGTCTCTGCTTTGTCTTGCAGTGGCCTTGCAAATGCCCGAAGGCCTCCTCCTTTTTGCTTGCACCATTGTGGATATCTTGGAAAGGTGAGGCCCGGGGCACTGGAGAGGAAGCTGAGCCAGACCCTCACAGTGCTCATTCCAGCCCTGCCTCTTGGCATCATTTGTTTCTTTTGGACCTCTGCCTTCCCTCTTCCCCTCCCACAACCATTTACACATTAAGGGAAAAACCCAAAATAAAACTCCCCACTTGCTGAGATCCCTGCTTGTCCCTGTAAATCTCCTGTCCCCTAAAAAATTTGGGAGAGAGGAAGAAGTTAATCCCAGTATCTTCAAAGCTGGGCCCAGACCGGTGGTAGGACCTGGGAGGAAGCTAAGAATTCTCAGAGCTGACCCTGAAAATGGCTGAGTGGTCAGCGAGAGGTCTGGCTGGGGGGCATCTTCACCTTTTTTCTGTGGCACATTTAGGGGAGTCGGGCCAGGATGGGTTTGGCAGGGGGAGAGAGGTGCCCAGGAGAAGGTATTCAGTTCCTCTACCCTCCTCATTCTACGTTTCTTCAATACAATGAGCCATCCTTGGGAGGGGAGTGAGTGCTCAGCCATCTGGAACCAGCACGGGGAACAGGGAGGAGGGGAAGGAGAAAGGGGAGGTCACCTCATGCTGGGAACCTCCCACCTCCCTGCTGCTGCCCCCTCCCCCAGCCTGCTCCCCCATGCTGTGCTACAGACTCACTTCCCTGCTCCCACCCTTCTGCCCCTTGGGGATGCTCTCTGGGGCTCAGGCCAATTTGCATATATTTTAATCTATAAAAAATTAAGTGCTCTGGCTGACTCAGATGCCTGGGCTGCATTCTAAGGAGCTGAATAATCTGCTTCTGTGCACAGCCTGATTTGGGGAAGGGGGTGGCGGAGGGGGCTGACTGGCAGCAGCTCAGTGTCCCCCACCATACCCACAGGGGGAGGATGGGGGCACCCCAGTCACTGAGCCAGGCTCTACGCCCCAGGTATGGGTCTTTTTCAGATAAGAGCTGATCCTCCTGCCCTGTTCCTGTGGCAAGTTCAGGGGTGCTGGGTCTTCCCCACCCACCCCCATCCCCCAGTGATTCAGGCCTGGCAGCAGATCGCATGGCAGTGTGCTGGCCAGAGCCCACTCGTCCTGACGCATGAGGCGTGTGGGTGGTGCCATGTGCTGTGGGGGAGCTGTACATGGGTTCCCCATCCTGGGCACCCGGGGCCCTGCCTATGGGTGGGGAGGTAGTAGGGGTCCAGGCGAGGGGGAGGCTGTGTGTATCCACACATCCATGCCCACTAACACTGCTGTGCTGGGGCGTGGGAGTAGGTACCTTTGCATGTGTGTGCATGCTCACTGCTCTCGGGGGGGTCTGTGTTTGACCCCATGTATGCCAGGCTGGGGTTTGGGGGTCCCTCTTGCAGTCTGAGCCTGCGCAGAGGAATCAGGGTGCTACAGAGACCATCCTCATGCGGCAGCAGTTCCAGGAGCTGCTGCCAGGGCTGAGGGAGGTAGCAGCTGTGCCCCTCCTACTCTTTGTTGGCAGAAGTGGCAGCTGCCAACCCAAGGAATTGAGAGAGATAGGGAGAGAGGAGCTGGGCCCTGAGACATCTCCACAGGGTTAGTTCTCTCCCACCTCACCCCTGTGTCACTGTCCCATTATTCCCCACCCTGATCCCTGCCCCCACAGGTTCACAGAGGCCGAAGTGATGGTGATGGGTGATGTGACCTACGGGGCCTGCTGTGTGGATGACTTTACTGCAAGGGCCCTTGGAGCTGACTTCCTCGTACACTATGGCCACAGCTGCCTGGGTATGGTGGGCCAGGACACCTGGGCCTGGCAGGGCTTCGGGGAGGCAGGCTGCATGCTAATCTCCATCACAGTGCTTCTTGTCCTGCTCGCAGGCATGAAGTTCCTCCTGGTTTCTGGGATGGCCTTGGCCTTCCTGCTTTGCAGGTGGATCTTGCCTTTGGATTTGGTTGCCTTGGAAACTGTGCTGCTGTCCCAGATGTGGGTGTTTGAAAAGCTGTTGGTGGTAGAGCAGGCTGGGCCCCTGGCCGAGTGACAGAGAAGGCTGACCAAGAAGGAGCTTCTAGGGGACCCATGACCCCTTCCTTCTATACCTCCTCATTCTACCTCAGGCTGAAGCCACTGGTCCTGGCTGCTTAGAGACCTCAGCCTAGGCCAGGCCCTCTGCTCCTCCCGCCTTCCAAAACAAAGTCCCCTGAACTTTGCCCTTCCCTCAGTTCCAATGGACACCTCAGCCCAAGACTTCCGGGTGCTGTACGTCTTTGTGGACATCCGGATAGACACTACCCACCTACTGGACTCCATCCGCCTCACCTTTCCCCCAGCCAGTGTCCTTGCTCTGGTCAGCACCATTCAGTTTGTGTCAACCTTGCAGGTGAGTGGAGTGAGGGTCCTCAGCATCCCGGGAGGCAGACAGCACCCACTCTCCAGGCCGCCCCTGGGTCCTCATGCCGGGTACTCCAGACCACTCCTCTGGCCCTGTCCCTCCTTCCCCAGCCACTTGCTTCCCTTCCCTCATTATCCCTACAGGCAGCTGCCCAGGAGCTGAAAGCTGACTATCAAGTGAGTGTCCCACAGTGCAAGCCCCTGTCCCCTGGGGAAATTCTAGGCTGCACATCCCCCCGGCTGCCCAAAGAGGTGGAGGCTGTTGTGTAAGTTAAAAGTGGGGGCCAAGTCTTAGGGACATAAGAAATGTACCCTGGGAGGGAGCCTGAGGTTTATCATACAGGACAGAAATGGAGTCTAATGCTCCCTACGTGTTTGCCCAAGGTCATACTGCAAGGTGGGGACCAAATAGGGACTAGACTTCAGGCTTACTGTGTCTCTCTCCAGTGCTCAGTCCACCCTCCAGGAGGCTATGCCCGGGGTGGGGGCAGGAATTAGAGGACCTGATGGGGGGATGAGGGTGGGCTGGAAATGGTGGGAACATAATTGGAGAAGATGGATGGGCACGCCCAGGCTGCAGCCCCATTAATTTAGCATCCGGACAGCTAACAAGCAGAAGCAGCGTGTCTCCTGCCGCCTAATTATTTTAGGTAATGGAAATGCTTAATGTTGTGTGAATGCAGCCAGCCTCAGAGCCCACAGCTCCCCCGGCTGGGACTGGGAGGGGAGCAGCCCCACTCCTAGCTAATGGGAGGGAGGGAGGGGCACCCCCTGACTCAGTGGTAGCTCTGGGGCTTTGGATGCTGGTCCCACAGGCCTTGCTGCACCCACACAGGACACCCCTGCCGCTAGACAGGCCACATCAGGGCCTTCCCCAGCAGGGACCTGGCAGTTCTTCTCCCCCAGGGGGATGCCCCCTGTGCCAGTGCCTGCATAACTCTGAGTTCATAGATGCCTACTCCTTCAAGGTGTGTGTTGGAGTGAGGGATACCCTGAATGTTGGCCATTCATCAAAATGATGTGTGGTCTCCCAGAGGGAGAGAAGGAGCTGCCGCAGGCAGATTATATTCCATGCTCTGGGGTCTCCATGGCTTGAGAAAGTGCTGTCACACATAGCATCTCCTAGGTCATGCTTGGTAAGCCTGGTGGTTAAGCCTCAGCTACATGGCTTAATAGCTGGATAACTTTGGGCAAGTTTCTTAACATCCCTGAGCCTCAGTTGTATCTTTTGTAAAATGGGGATACTATAGCTATCTTGGAGGACTATTAAAAATGACTGAGTGAACTCATTCACATCAGATACTTAGGCCGGGCCTGGTACATAAAAGGCATAAGTCCAATGAACAGTAGCTGCTGTTGTAACTCAGTAACGACACAAGAGCTAGTTTGTGCAAAGAGTAGCCAGTGGACACCCTGCAGCCTCATTTGCAGCATAGATGACACCCTGAACACTACTTCCCACATCTGTATTGAGCTTGGCAAGGGATAATCTGTTCCCCAACTTCCAAATTAGGATCTCTGGAGCCCCTGGTGGCCTTACCATGGCCTTGACTGCTCCTTTATTCTTCCTCCAGAAGGTGGGGGTGGGGTGGTTCTTAGAGTCTATATTACATAACTAGAGGGACCTTCCACATTCAATTCAAACTCCTTATTTTACCCATGAGAAAACCAAGACCCCAAGAGGTGAAATGATGGCTTGCCCCAGTTTATACACAGTCAGCAGCACAGTCAGGACTGAAAACTCAATCCTCCCAACTTCCAAAAGCCAGCGAGTGCCTCTTCTCGTGCTTCACACCACAATAACAGCCTCCTTTCCATGCCCTGCAGGTATCTTGGAGATGGCCGCTTCCATCTGGAGTCTGTCATGATTGCCAACCCCCAGGTCCCCACTTACCGGTATGGACTAGGCTGGGCTGACCAGCTGGCAAGGGGTGGGATTCCCTGCCATCGAGGCCCTCAGTCAGCTGAAACCTTCTTATTCCCCAGCCACTAAACAGTCCCCAGCTCGAAGGGTCTCAGGCACTTGGGGCCAGGATCTGGGCATTAGGCCCAGGGCTGCTGTTGTCCACCCATCCCTTGGGATTCACACTGAGGTCCTAAAACCCTCCCCAACTCTTGTCTGGTCCAACTATGGGACTGATCTTCCCAATAGCAATCCGTGCTCTTGCCTCTGTTCCTAATTACCTGTTCAGGGCCTGAAGTTTCAGGATCCCAAGGGGCTGAGTCAGGAGCTGTGTATTCAGCAGGAGCCCTAAGAGTGGCTGTCACCGTGACTCTAGCAGCTTCTTTTCCAGGTACGACCCATACAGCAAAGTCCTGTCCAGAGAGCACTATGACCACCAGCGCATGCAGGCTGCTCGCCAGGAAGCCATAGCCACTGCCCGCTCGGCTAAATCCTGGGGCCTTATTCTGGGCACTTTGGGCCGCCAGGGCAGTCCCAAGATCCTGGAGGTCAGAGGGCTCGGGATGGCCTCTGGAGGAGGGGACTGACTGGAAACCCAGCTGGAAAAATCAGCGGGCCAAGGGATTTAACTTTGGCTGTTTGATCATGGGGACCCCAGCCCTGCCTTCCTCTCCCAACAGCACCTGGAATCTCGACTCCGAACCTTGGAACTTCCCTTTGTGAGGCTGCTTCTCTCTGAGATCTTCCCCAGCAAGCTTAGCCTACTTCCTGAGGTGGATGTGTAAGTTTCCCCACCATAGCTACCTAGCTTTGACTCTGGCTAAAGCAGCTTAGACACCGGGTCCCGCCCCACACATATTGAAAGCTGGAGTTGATGGGAATAGCTTCCATAGTCATGAAATTTTAATGTTTACAGAGCATTTACTCAGCAGGGGTTATCCTTGGCTATGGGTCATACCTGCTTTGTCTGGCTTTGGGGCTCAAAGCCAATGGCAATGTCACAGTTGTTCTGTGCGACGTTGAGTTCCAGGGGTGGTTGACACCAGCACTATATACTAGGCACTAAATTTACTATCACAAATGAGCTGCCCTAGAAAGTTCATAGTCAATGGAAGGAACAAGAGAAAACAAGAAACAATATAGTATTCTAAACAGCAGTAGGTGACAGTCTTTAGGATTAATAAATCCTATTAATTAATGGGTATGTTGAAGACACTGTCATGTTCTTCAGCATGCTGTCTAGGAGAGGGGGAGACCTAGGGTCTCACCTAGCTTTCCTTCCCAGGTGGGTGCAGGTGGCATGTCCACGTCTCTCCATTGACTGGGGAACAGCCTTCCCCAAGCCACTGCTGACACCTTATGAGGTAACACCAAGTTTTGGAAATCCCCAGGAGAGAGTGGGTTTTGCACCTTGTTCTCGAGGGAGGCGTCTGAAGTGGAGTGGGGTGGGTGGGCATTATGTAAGGTATCTTAGGTTCTGGTCAGACTGTCTTGAATCCCCCAGCTCAGCCACTTCCTAGCTGTGTGGCCTTGGGCAAGTCCCTTAACCTCTCTGGGCCACACAGTTCCCTTGTGTGTTATGGGGATAATATATTCTTCATAGGCCATTGTGACTATTGAATTATAATCCAGGCGCAGAAAAATGTTGGTAAATGTTATTGTCCTGTTTTCCTCACCTAGGCGGCCGTGGCCCTGAGGGATATTTCTTGGCAGCAGCCCTACCCGATGGACTTTTATGCGGGCAGCTCCTTGGGGCCCTGGACGGTGAACCATGAGCGGGACCGGCCCCCCCAGGCCCGGGGCCGGCTAGTGCAGGGGAAGGTAGGTGGGGACTTCCAAGAGGGCGGAGAGACAGCCCTGGGCGCCGCCTCGGCACGGGCCGCCTCCGTAGCGTCATGAGCCGAGGCCGCCGCCCTGCGACTGCGACGGGAAATGCACGGGAGCGGATCGGAGGACGTTGCAGGAACGAGACCCTGACCAAAGTCTGCGACCTCAGGTGCAGGAGGGGTCCACGCGCCCCTCTCCAGCCGGGGCTAGCGAGGGTTGCAGCTGCAGAGACGAGAAGGTGGAGCCGCTCGCTCCTTGAGACGTTCGGGGGTTCCAGGTACCCACCCGGCTCGGGCTGCGCCCCACCCCTCCCCGTTGTCATGGGGATGCCCCCTCTCTCCGAGGCCCGCCTTCAGGGTGGTGCCGGCTGTTGGTTCCGCCCCTCACATAATTCTGCTTCCGCTCGGGGAAAGATCGCTTCCGGCGCCTCTGTGCGCGCTGCCCGACACTATGGCCGCAAAGCGGCCCCTTCGGGTCTTGTGCCTGGCGGGCTTTCGGCAGAGCGAGCTGGGCTTCCGCGAGAAGACTGGAGCACTGAGAAAGGCGCTGCGGGGCCGCGCCGAGCTCGTGTGCCTCAGTGGCCCGCACCCCGTTCCCCACGCGGCGGGCCCCGAGGGTGCCGGCCCAGGCTCCGGTGAGATGAGCCCTACTCCGGAAATACACTCACTGCCTTCTCCCTCTGCCTGTTCCCTCAACACCCCTCAGCATACCCCCGCCTTGTACCCTCTTCTCATTCCTTCCTCCCAGCCCACACCCCTCATTTCCCCTGTTCCAGCCTGCCTCGCTCAAACTGCCCCTTGCCCTTTCGGGTTTCCACCTTCATCCGCCTTCTTGCCTCCAATTCATGCTGGTCCATTTATTCCCCACCGCATTTCCCCCGGCCTTTCTCCCCCCAGTTCCCTCTCTTTCATCCCCAAACCCTCCCTCATCTTGTCATTTCTTTCCCCCTGTAAGTTCCCCTTGCCCTGATCCTGTTCTCTTCTCCCGTTTCGCTGTAGGGCCCTGCCCTTCGGAGGAGCAGCCTCGAGGCTGGTGGTTTTCAGAGCAGGAAGCAGACGTTTTCTCCGCACTGGAAGAGCCCGCAGTGTGCAGGGGTCTGGAGGAGGCCCTGGGAACGGTGGCACAGGCACTGAACAGGCTGGGGCCTTTTGACGGGCTCCTTGGTTTCAGCCAAGGTGCTGCACTCGCAGCCCTTGTGTGTGCTCTGGGCCAGGCAGGAGATCCCCGCTTCCCCTTGCCGAGATTTATCATCCTGGTATCTGGTTTCTGTCCTCGGGGCCTTGGCCTCAAAGAACCCATCCTGCAGGGCCCCTTGTCACTGCCTTCACTCCATGTTTTTGGGGACACTGACCGAGTCATCCCTTCTCAGGAGAGTATGCAACTGGCGAACCGATTCCTTGGAGCCATCACCCTTACCCACTCTGGTGGCCACTTCATTCCAGCGGCCGCACCCCAGCGCCAGGCCTACCTCAAGTTCTTGGACCAGTTTGCAGAGTGAAAAATCAACAAACGTCTCTACCCATCGATCTCCCCTTGGGGCAGCCTCTGTAATCTGTGACTTCTCCTGGGACCTCCACTGCTTTTCGTGCTCCTCACCACAGCCAGCTAAGAGACAACTATTAATTCTCATGACTCAAATTATATGAGCACTGTCCTGTATTTGAGAAAAGGGGAGCAGAAAGCCTTAATGGACTTTGTCTGTGACTTCTGATACTCAAACAAGAAAAAGCCTAGAGTGCCCTGGATGAGGAAGGTTACATGGGAAAAGTAGGGACTGGCACCACTGTGACTGCTACACAATAAAGTGGTGATTTGGATTTTGAGCATCTTTTTTCTGGTACACACAGCCTCCTGGGCAGCACAGGTGTCTCCAGTTGTGAGGCCTGGACAAGCTCATGCATATGTGCACATGTACACTCACACATATTTGGTAGAAATTTTATGTCCCAAACTGAAGCAAAGGAGGCCTTGGTGCCTCTTCTTAACTTTACCCCATCTGCAGGGTTTCTGAGATTGATGCTACTCTGTAGTAACTACAGCCACGGCCTAAGCAGCCCAGCTGGTTTGCCCTTGGGAAGTGCAACTAGTTGTTCCTAGACACTTTAAGGATTGCCCACTCTTGTCATTTTCCCCCTGCTTCCAGCACCACCCCACCCCATCCCTGCTTTCTGACTTCTTTCCTGACTCTACAAGACAAGAAGCCTGTTCCTTTAATGAAAGGTCACAAGTCCTATCTAGCCCTCACCCACAGTTGTCAGGGAGCTAAGTAACTGAACAGGAACTAGAGTTAGGGGATGCAGCACCAATACTCCAGCCCGTCCTTCTGATAACCAGACTAACTCTTAAATTATTTCCCAAAGTTCTAGGTTTCTTGCTACAGAGAGAAGCTGTTCAAGATAAAAAACTGGAATTACCGCCCCCCCCAAGACAGAGGCCTAGTTTACAGGGTTTAGAATCTTTATAACAGAAAATGTGTTTGTTGGGAGGGGTAAGGGGTGGTTCTCCCTTGCTACCGTTGGCCTCTGCCTTGTGCTTGATGTTTTAAGGAGTCTTTCCCTTGGCAAAAAGAGGAGACTCTGAAATGGACTGAATTACTCTTAGAGGCCTGTGGGATTTAGCCCATAGAATTTTAGAAAAATTCAGATTTCTGGCATTTCTGGAAATAACTGATGGATTTGCAGCTTAGGGGTCACATACCCTCGTGGCAATCATAGGATGCCTCCTTTAGCAAGATCCCAAGATGTGAAAGTGATGACTTGCATACCCCAGCTGCTGCTACTTGGGATTACTGTGAGGATTAAAGGAGAGAGAAAGATATCGGGGAATGAATTTTAAGCCAGGGCTTAAAATTAGAAGTGGGTGGGTGGGGTTGGGTAGAGCAGAGCAGTATTAGGTGAGCGTGTTTGGGGTGTGGAGAATTCCCCCTGAGAATCATAGAACGTCCAAGCTGGAAGGAAACATCATGTGGTCCACTGGTTCCCAACAAGTGGTATATATTAATATCTCCCACCATGCTCTCCAAGAAAAGGAGAGGATCTTAGGGGGTTGTGCTCTCTCCCCCATGCACAGATTCTATGGATACACTTGCATCAGGCTCATCTGTTAAAGCTTGAATTCCTCAGGCCAATTCCAGATGTACTGAGTCAGAATCACTGGGACTCAGGAATCTGCGTTTTAACAAACTGCCCCTGGTCATTCCCAAATAGGTATTAGTTGAAAACCACTGCCTTAGAGGGTAGAATAAAAGTCTCCGGTAAGTGTATGTTATTTGAAAAAAGCCGCCTGTGTGATCCTCATTTGACCTACCAGGGAGGGAGAGCAAGCTTCCCAGAAGAATCATTGATCTAGCATTTTCAATTTACAGCTAAGGAAAATGAGGTTCAGAGGGTAGAAATAATAGTAACATTTATTGAGCACTAGCTGTATGCCAGATATTGTTATAAGCAAAAACTTTAATGTTGCCTAATCTCACAACATCAAGAGGTAAGTACTATTATTAACCCAATTTTACAACTGAGGAAACAAGCACAGACTAAGTATAATAACTTACCCAAGGTTAGATTCAGATCCAAGAACTCACATTCTTGACCTTTACTAGTCACTGTTTTCTCTGTTGCACTGTAGAAGAGGAACAGAGACACCCAACACTCACTACTTGTTGGGCTATACGTCCTGCCTGGGCCTCACCTTCCAAATATACTTCCTAATATATGAGATACTGAACAACTCTCACATGGTACGGTCAGTCCTCTGGATCTTTCCCCTCTGACCACATCCTCCAGCTGGGGTCAAACTGCAAAAGACTTGGCCTCTTTTCAGAAAATCCCTGCCATTTCTTTTTTCTACCTCTGACTCCACATTGGATTCCTAAAGCTCTTAAGAGAGAGTGTCTCAGGCACAGTGGCTCATGCCTGCAATCCTAGCACTCCAGGAGGCCGAGGCGGAGGATCGCTCAAGATCAGGAGTTCGAAACCAGCCTGAGCAAGAGCAAGACCCTGTCTCTACTAAAATTAGAAAGAAATTAATTGGCCAACTAAAAATATATAGAAAAAATTAGCTGGGCATCGTGGCACATGCTTATAGCCCCATCTACTCAGGAGGCTGAGACAGAAGGATTCCTTGAGCCCAGGAGTTTGAGGTTGCTGTGAGCTAAGCCGATGCCATGGCACTCTAGCCTGGGCAACAGAGTGAGACTCTGTCTCAAAAAAAAAAAAAAAAAAAAAAAGTGTCACTTAGCAAAGAACCTGTCTACCCCTGGCCCAGAGCATTTGCCCAGGGAGGTGTACCCCGCCCCGCCTCTGGTTATTCCGCCTAAGTGCCCAGAGTTGGGGTTTCCTCCCAACATTACCCTCTCTTCGCAGACATGGAGTAGCCTAATAGAATACTTAAGATGGAAATAGCATTCTGCTGTTTTCAAAGATTTATGTGATCCTATTTGATCCTCACAATACATCTGCCAAGAAGGAGTGATTATTATCACGTTTTACAGGAGGCTCAGAAACAGAACATGGCTCCTTAAATAACAAGCAGTTGATGATGAAGCCAAGTTGGACCTCCTGATTCCCGGTGTGGTATTCCCACCTGCACACACTTCAATCTGCCCACAGATGTTCACTGGAATCTGGAATCAAGTGCATTTTAATCTAAGACCTCAGGATCCTGGGGGAGGTGGGGTAGAGCAGCAAGTGGGTGTTGATTAGCAGGAAAACCAGCACCCAGTTTCGTTTCTTTTTTTTTCTTTTTCTTTTTTTTTTTTTGAGACAAGGTCTTGCTCTGTTACCCAAGCTAGAGTGCCGTGGCGTCAGCCTAGCTCACGGCTACCCCAAACTCCTGGGCTCAAGCAACCCTCCTGCCTGAGCCTCTTGAGTAGCTGGGACTACAGGCGCACCACAGTGCCCGACCCAGCACCCAGTTTCTTAGAAGTAGTTTAGAAAAGGAGGGAGTATGGAGAGGTAAAGAAAAATTGGATTAATGGCTGATGGGGCTGGGTCGCATTACCTATCCCCAACACTATCCCTGGGGAAGTCGCACCTGATATTCAACAGCCAGTGCCTACAGTGGGTGACGCTGGCAATGGCAGGAGACACACACGATAAAATGTTTTTGAAGAGATCACTGCTCACACTTCACTGGCACAACCCGACTTCAGCCCCTGTGGTATTCACTCCTCTTTAGGACTAATTTGAGAAACAGTCTCAAATTGGAATCCAGCACCTGGAGATAGACTGAAGTGAGAATACTGATATATTCAGACAACGCTTTAGGGACCACGTTAACTTTACAACCCCACTGGCTTCCTGAGAGTTGGGGACCTTATTATCCTCCTGGCCCAGAGGGAGAAAGTGGGGGAAGGGAGAGTAAGGGGAGGCTGTGACTTTGTCAGGAAACAGATTCGAGGGTTTACTCCTTGCCCTCTGCTTACTCAGCTAGGGGTTCCTGGGAGAAGGAGGTTGTGGCGTATTTAAGAAAACTTTCCTCTATCTACCCGCTTCAGTCCCCAGGAGGCAAACAACATTATTCCATGCCTCCGGGTCCCTCCCACCGAGGAGAGAGAAAGAATACAAAATCCCAGAAGTACTCCTTCTCGTCCCCCCCTGGCTGCAATACCTCGGCTGGGAGGACAGGACAGTCACTGAGGCTGACGGTCAGACACACTCCGCAGACCGTGCTTCCTGCTCTGCCTCGGTGGGCACGCAACAGTCAGGCCGGGGAGGGCCGCCTCCCGGCGGAGCACCTCTTTCTGCTCTGCTCTACGTCCCGAGGACGCATCCAAGCCTGACTCGCCGCCCCCGCCTCCTCCTGCTCTGCGTCCCCCCCCAACCCGCGACTGGCAGGGCGCGGCGTGGCGCGGCGCGTGGGCGTGCTGCGGGGCGACCATGGCTGTAGACTGTTACCTCCGGTTCCCACAGTAACAATCGAAAGCCACGGTTGCCCTGGAGACGCGGGGGCGGGGACGCGCCGCTGACAGCACCGCGGCAGCTCTGAGCAGGCTGACGTCAAGACCGCGAGGCTGGGGGCCGGGAGGGGGCTGCGCCCCGGGGCCCCGGCGCCGGACTACGCGGGGGGCTGGGCGAGTGTGCGTGTGGGCCGGCCCCCCCTCGCAGCCCCTGGGGACAGGGAACGGGACGGCCGATGGCAGCGCCTGCGTTGGATCAGCACCGCGGACAGCGTCGGCGCTGGCTATGAGCGCGGGGCTGCGGGACTCTAAGGGATAGAAGGGTCCCGGGCGCAGCGGGCGGCCGGGTCCGCGGTCCTGGGGCGGGGCCAGGCGTCGGTGGCCGTGACTGGAGACTGTTACTGAGGGCGGCCCAGGCAGTAAGCAGTCTACAGCCAAGGTGCCGGCGCGCTGTCCGGGCGGGGTGCCCCCGTCGCCCGCGGCTGGAGGCGCTGCTGCTCCTCCTCCCCCGCGTCTCCCGCCCTTCTCCGCCCCAGCACTCGCGGACAGGCACGCGGGCCCTGACGTCAGAGTCGTGTGACGTCAAAGATGTCCCAGAGGGAGGCACTTCCGGCGGCGGGGGGGGGTCAGTGGGGGTGGGGCGGGGCGGTCTGGCCGAGGCCCCGCCCCCTCTGGTCCTGAGAGGACAGCTCCGATAGCAGAGGCGGGAAGTCGTGGGCGCAGCTGTACCAGCCCGACGGGACTGGTCCGGGAGGGGTCGCCCCGGCGGAATGCGGGGCGGGGGTCCCGAGAGAGCTGTGGCCAGGGCGACGGGCAGGTGGGCGTCTGTCTCTTCCTCACGCCCCCGCTCAGCCGGCTCCGGGCAGCGAGGCTGAGTCACCGCACTGCCAGGAGAGGAAGTAGGGGGTGCATCTCCTGGGGCGCCAGCACCTTCACCCCACTTTCTTGGAAGGATGGCGCAGGAGCCCAAGGGAAAGCCGTGGGGACTCTGGGGTCTGTCCTGTACTCGATGCTCCTCCGAAGTGGCTGTGTCTCCATCCAGGCGCGGACAGGTGCTGCGCGGGGTTCTGTGTCCACCTCCGGCCCCGGCTCCACCGGCTGCAAAGGGACCCTTGTCCCCCCACCCTGTCCCTATCCCCATTCTGGAGGGGCCCTCCATCCCGCCGCCCGGCCTGTCTCTTCCTTGCCCTCCCATCCATGTCCGCGCATCTGTCCATCTGTGGCCCGTCGGTCTGTCAGTCCCGCTTACCTGGCGGGCTGCGTTGCGCCAGCGCCGGGTCGCCTCCTGCAGCCTTGCCAGCGCGGCGGCTTTTATAGGCGCGCGTAGTACTCGTGCGGCGGCTCATTCATGCGGCCGCGGCTCCTACACACTGACGCGCTGCCGACGTCAGCGGGGAATTTAGGAAATGGGAAAAGGGGCTATTTATAGTGGCGAGGCCAGGGAGTGGGGTGGGGACCAAGGCTACCAGGAGCTGGGAGGGGGAAGAGGGTGCGCGGAAGCAGGAACAGGGTGGGGGGAACGCGGGCTCCCTGTCTGGGCCTACAAGGGGTTAACTTTCCGGAACTGCGGGCTGGGGACTGAGGGAAGACAGTGCAGGGAGGGAGGGTGCGGCGAGTCCCATACATGTTTATTCACTCTCCCCTTCCGGAGCTCTGGGGCTCCTGGGGGTCCTCACCTGGTAGCCCGCACGCCCACTCCTGGTTCCTGGACCGAACGGTTCTGCGACGTCATAGGATGCCCCGCGGCGGCGTCACACCCCCCATGGCTCTTGCGGTGTAGTCACCTTCTCGTCCTGGGGGGGGCAGGAGAGGAGGCCGGACCTGCGGAGGGGCCTAGGGTGCTACTAGGGCTGTGGCATCAAGGGAGAGGAAAGGAGTAGGATAGCCCAAGAGTGCTGGAAGGCTTTAGTGGAGGAGACTGAGCCCGGGAAGGAAGACCCAGCAGGGATCAGTGCCAGTGAGGAGCTGGAGACTGGAGGGAAGGCAGAGAAGTTCAGGAGCCTGGCCTGGGCTCCTCAGAAATGAGCAATGGGGTCCTCTATGAGGGAATTGAGGGTAAGGTGCCAGGAGTAGGGGGTTAGAGGAAGGGCAGCCTCAGCAAGTGGAGGGAAGACAAGTTGGCAATGCTTAGCTCCAGGGGCCACCTTAGGAGCCATCTGGGGCATGGTGGATGTTGGCAGAGCTCATATGAGAGTGACAAAGAGTGAAGGAGACCAGGGGTCTAGCAGTTTGGAGAGGGGCCTCTAGGGGGTGATGGGGACCATTTCCTGGCAGAGTTAATGTCCCTGGAGGTCAGAATTGGCAAGAAGAGCCCATGCAGTATGGGGCAGAGCTCCCCTGGAGGACACACGGAAATGAATGGTCCTGACCCAGCCTACCTCCATCCATTGGAGAAAGGCATTAAATGGGGGAGGAGGAGTGTCTTCAGAGAGAGGAGCTGGACCAGGTGGGGAGGGGCAGCGTGAGGCATGGCTGGTGGTGCTGGGGAAGGAAGGAAAGGTCGAAGGGTGATGTCCACAGGAGGGCAAGGAGGCCCTGAAACTGCCGCTGGGCTGGTGGCAGATCTGTGAGACCCTCTCCATACAGATGCAATGATGGTTTGAAGGTTGGGGTTGGGGGATGTGAGTTAATTTGGGAGGAGTGCACCGGGAAGAAGTGCTGAAGAATAAACACAAAGACGTGGGCACGGCAGACCGTGGGGTGGGGTGGGTCAGCAGTGTACAGACTCCATTGCACCAAAGACACATGGGCTGAGGGGCTCCTTGTCAGGCTGGGATCTGACCTTATCAAAAGGAGAAAAGATTAAAGCAGGGATGAGGTCAGAGAGGCCCTGCCCTAGGATTTGGCCTCCTAGAACTCTTCTTTTCTTGATGATAGCCTTTGTCCGAGGTTCTCCAGGAATACATTCCTGCCTGGTGGGAGAACTCCTATTCATTCGTCGAAGCCCTGCCGAGCATCTCTTCTGAGGAGCCTTTCCACCTGCCCCCAACACCCCATAACTCTTCCATGTCAGCCCACAGAAGGTCTCTTGGCAGAGATGTCAGGGTCCACCTGCCCTAGAGGCCAGCAGTTCCGGAGCCCATTGTTTTTATCTTCAGGAATCTCACTACTTTTCTAGTGAGGACACCGTAGGGAGACGGAGGGGAAGACGTGGATAAGATGGATCCAGAACATAGGTTGGAAACGGAGAGGGGTGGACTCAGGAAGCGGCTGGAGTCAGAAGGACCGGTTTGGACCAGGAGCCTCGCCTAGGAAGGCACCGAAGCCTCGAAGCAGCCTGCGGAAGAAAGGGAGCCTCTGGGGGGCGCCCGAGACCTTGGTGTCTGTCAGTGGCCGCGCCCGCTGCCCCTCGTGGAGTGACTCAGCCACTACCTCTGGCGAGGGCGTGGAGGCCAGAGGACATTGCAAGGGGCAGCGAGCGCGGCTCCCGCCCGCCCGGAGGCCCAGAGCTGTTGCTAAGCTTTCCAAGGCCTCGGAGAGACGTGATCTGGGCGAATCTCATCGGTTACCATGGTAACGCTGCGCCCCAGCCCCTTGCGCTCCACCACTGAGGGAGGCGCAGCCAATCAGAAGCTGCGGACGTTCTTAGGGACCCCCCCCCGCCACCGCGTGTGGGCGGGGGTCAGGCAGTGCGGGGAGGAGGCGGAGCGTGGGCCTTGGAGACGCGGCGCTCGCAACAGGCCTGGTGCCGTGACGGGGCCGCACGAGGCCACTTCCGGAGTAGTTGTGCGAGCACCAGCGCGCCAGCGCAGGGTCCCCTTCCTCCCAGAAGAGGCGTCACCCGCACAAAACTGGCCTTCGTGTGGAATGCAGGACCTTGTGGGGGGTCTTGAGCCTGGAGGCCCTATTGTAACTGTCATGTTTCTTTTGGGTGGGTGGGTTGGAGAAAAAGTCATTCACTAGGAGTCGTTCAAAACGGTTTACACGGGAATCTGGGGCCTGAGGTTACTTCTGTGGACCCCCAAGAGGCGCTGTCCAGCCATTTCCGATCGCCCTGAATGACTTTTCCTGGGTTCCCTCCAGAGACTCGCAAATTCAGGGCGGGCTGTTTGAGTAACACCTCTGCCGAGGTTCACGGAGGGCCCTAGACCCCGAGAGGGGCCGGGTGTGTGTCTGTGTAAACATGCGCGCCTGGGAGTGTCAGTGCCTGGAGAGGGTCTGGGTACAAACGAGTTTATGCTGTGCATACCTAATCCATGCGCCAGAATGACGGTGGGTGTGTTGGGGGGGGGTTCCAAGTGGACAGTCCTCTTACCGCAATGTCTAAGAAGAGCCCCTCAAGATCTTGTCTGTCGTCCTCTCAGGATTTTCATAACCTCCCTCCCACCGTCTGCTGTTCCCAGAGTCCCCTCCTTGCGGGCAGGACTTTTCCGAATTGGGACTACGTACATAGAAATGTGTACGTGGGAGCGCTCGGCTCAAAACCCTAGGGTTTATGGGGCTTGCAGGTCCGGGTCCTGGGTCTCCGGGTGGGCACATCTGGGAGGGTGAACCCGCGGATAGGTCCCCCTCCCCAGCACAGCATCTGCGAGCCTCCATCCAGCCCAGGTGCGCAGGAGGAAAAGTCGCCGCGGTGCCGCGCAGAGCCCCGCGTGCCCGAGAGGTGGCGCCATAGTCGCAGCAGCGCCGATGGCCCGGGCCGCTCCAGATAAGAGTGTGCGGAAAGCGCGGCCCGGCTGAGACGCGACCAGGACGCGGGGAGGACGGACCGGCAGGACAGACCGACCGGGGGCCCGGCGGGCGGAGGGCAGCGCAGCGCAGCCACGTCCCCCCTGGATCCGCTGGCGGCCGGGCCCGGGGCTTCCGACATGCCCCCCAGGTGGGTCCTCGAGCTGGGGACTGGGAGCGACAGGGGACCCAGGACTGCCCGGTCCTCGTGCGTTGGCTACCTCGGGCGCATCTTCTGGCGCGGGCGCCCCATCGCGGCTGGCGGCTGGCGTTCAGGGCTCCCAGTGTCGTCCCTATTGGACTCGGGACCTCCGGGCCGCTGCTCTGCGCCGGGTTCACAGCGGGGTCAGCGGCCCGGGGCGGCTCTGCCCGCACATGGGCTGGAGAGGCAAGGGGAAAGGAAGGGGAGCTGGCGGGCGGGGCTGGCAGGGGCGCTGCCCTGGCACAGCTCGGAGCCTGGCAGCGGGGCGGGTGGGGAGCCAGCTAGGAGCTGCCACCGCCGCGGGGAGGGAAGCCCGGCCCGACTTTGGCCACAGGTAACGGGCCGCGAGGCCCTGCGGGCCAGGCGGGGAACGGGGTCGGGCGGGCGAGCAGGCGGGCAGGGTTGCTCAGGGCTGGGCTCGGCCGCCGGAATTGGGGGCTGTGAGGAAACGCTGGGAGCCGCGGGACTGGGGCTGGCGCGCTCCTCCCGCCCTGTCTGAAGTTGGAAAACTTTTCCCCAAGTTTGGGGCGGCTTAGTTCCAGGGGAGAAGGGGCCGAGGGGAGCAGGGGAGGGAGGCGCCGGGTCCGCGGATGTAGAGCCGAGGCCGAGGCCCGGGCCGGGGCCGGGACACGGGTGGGGCGCAGGCCCTGGTCAGGGCCGCAGCCGGCAGCGCGCTGTGCCCGCCCGGGGCGCTGCCCCCTCCCTCCCCTGGGAGCTGCGTGGCTCCCCCTCCCCCCCACCTGCTTCCTGCCTCAGCCTCCTGCCCCGATATAACGCCCTCCCCGCGCCGGGGGCCCGGCCTTTGCGCTCTGCCCGCCACGGCAGCCGCTGCCTCCACTGCCCGCGCGGCGGCTGCCGCCCGGGCCCCAACCGAGGGCTTGACAGCCCCCGGCCAGGGCGGTGCCACGGCGGGTACCAGGTTCCCCTCCTCCGAATCACTTCCCCGAACTGGGGCAACTTCTCCCGAGGCGGGAGGCACTTCTTACTCGGCTCACTTTCTCCCTAGTTGGGCAAACTTCTCCGCCCTGAATGACTTTTCCTGAAGCGGACATTTTACTTAAATCGGGTAACTGTCTCTGAAAGAGTCACTTCGCCTGAACAGTTTTCTCCTCGGAAGCCCCCAGCACCCAGCCCGTGTGCCCAGTGGGCGTCGGGGCCTAGGAGCTCAGGCCAGCCTGGCCTCCACTCCAACGGCGGCCGCTCTTCTCCTGCTCCTTCTTCTGGTTCGGGCCAGTCGGCCTAGGCTCCCACTCTCGGAGGCTGCCGATCCTTAGCCAGTGCCCAGGCCGCAGTGCTTGATGCCCCTGCTCAGCTGAGGGGAAGGGGAAGTGGAGGGGAGACGCGCCGGGCTGGGTACAGGCGGCCAGGCCGCTGCACGGCTCTTACCCGGCTGGTGTGTGTCTCCGCAGGAGAGTGTGCTGGGCAGACGATGCTGGACACGATGGAGGCGCCCGGCCACTCGAGGCAGCTGCTGCTGCAGCTCAACAACCAGCGCACCAAGGGCTTCTTATGCGACGTGATCATCGTAGTACAGAACGCCCTCTTCCGCGCGCACAAGAACGTGCTGGCGGCCAGCAGCGCCTACCTCAAGTCCCTGGTGGTGCATGACAACCTGCTCAACCTGGACCATGACATGGTGAGCCCGGCCGTGTTCCGCCTGGTGCTGGACTTTATCTACACCGGCCGCCTGGCTGACGGCGCAGAGGCAGCAGCGGCAGCGGCCGTGGCCCCGGGGGCCGAGCCGAGCCTGGGTGCCGTGCTGGCCGCCGCCAGCTACCTGCAGATCCCTGACCTCGTGGCACTGTGCAAGAAGCGCCTCAAGCGCCATGGCAAGTACTGCCACCTGCGGGGCGGTGGCGGCGGCGGCGGCGGCTATGCTCCCTACGGGCGACCGGGCCGGGGCCTGAGGGCCTCCACGCCCGTTATCCAGGCCTGCTACTCCTCCCCGGTTGGACCTCCGCCGCCGCCTGCCGCGGAGCGGCCGTCAGGCCCCGAGACCGCGGTCAACACGCACTGCGCGGAGCTGTATGCCTCGGGCCCCGGCCCGGCTGCCGCACTCTGTGCCCCGGAGCGCCGCTGCTCCCCTCTCTGTGGCCTGGACTTGTCCAAGAAGAGTCCACCCGGCTCTGCGGCTCCTGAGCGGCCGCTAGGTGAGCGCGAGCTTCCCCCGCGCCCAGACAGCCCTCCCAGCGCCGGCCCCACCGCCTACAAGGAGCCACCACTCGCCCTGCCGCCGCTGCCGCCGCTGCCCTTCCAGAAGCCTGAGGAGGCCGCACCGCCTCCGGACCCGTTCCGTGGCGGCGTTGGCAGCCCGGGACCCGAGCCCCCCGGCCGCCCCGACGGGTCCAGTCTCCTCTACCGCTGGATGAAGCACGAGTCTGGTCTGGGTAGCTACGACGAGCTGGGCCGGGAACGCGGCTCCCAAGGCGAGCGCTGCGAGGAGCGTGGCGGGGACGCGGCCGCCTCGCCCGGGGGGCCCCCGCTTGGACTAGCACCACCGCCACGCTATCCAGGCAGCTTAGACGGGCCGGGCACGGGCGGTGACGGCGACGACTACAAGAGCAGTAGCGAGGAGACTGGCAGCAGTGAGGACCCCAGCCCGCCTGGCGGCCACCTCGAGGGCTACCCATGCCCACACCTGGCATATGGCGAGCCTGAGAGCTTCGGAGACAATCTGTACGTGTGCATCCCGTGCGGCAAGGGCTTTCCCAGCTCGGAACAGCTGAATGCGCACGTGGAGGCTCACGTGGAGGAGGAGGAAGCGCTGTATGGCAGGGCTGAGGTGGCTGAAGTGGCTGCCGGCGGCCCTGGCCTAGGGCCCCCTTTTGGCGGTGGTGGGGACAAAGTCGCTGGGGCTCCTGGTGGCCTGGGAGAGCTGCTGAGGCCCTACCGCTGCGCGTCGTGCGACAAGAGCTACAAGGACCCGGCCACCCTGCGGCAGCACGAGAAGACGCACTGGCTAACCCGGCCTTATCCATGCACCATCTGCGGGAAGAAGTTCACGCAGCGTGGGACAATGACGCGCCACATGCGCAGCCACCTGGGCCTCAAGCCCTTCGCGTGCGACGCGTGCGGCATGCGTTTCACGCGCCAGTACCGCCTCACAGAGCACATGCGCATCCACTCTGGCGAGAAGCCCTACGAGTGCCAGGTGTGCGGCGGCAAGTTCGCACAGCAACGCAACCTCATCAGCCACATGAAGATGCACGCCGTCGGTGGCGCGGCCGGCGCAGCTGGGGCGCTGGCAGGCCTAGGAGGGCTACCCGGCGTCCCCGGGCCCGATTGCAAGGGCAAGCTCGACTTCCCCGAGGGCGTCTTTGCTGTGGCCCGCCTCACGGCTGAGCAGCTGAGCCTGAAGCAGGAGGACAAGGCGGCTGCGGCTGAGCTGCTGGCGCAGACCACGCACTTCCTGCACGACCCCAAGGTGGCGCTCGAGAGCCTCTACCCGCTGGCCAAGTTCACCGCGGAGCTGGGCCTCAGCCCCGACAAAGCCGCCGAGGTGCTGAGCCAGGGCGCTCACCTGGCCGCTGGACCCGACGGCCGGACCATCGACCGTTTCTCTCCCACCTAGAGCGCCCCTCGCTAGCCTGCCTTGTCGCTGTCGCGCGATCGGGCCTGTACCCCTAGGGAGCAGCAGCGGCAGGGAGCAGGCACACCGCGCCCGGGACAACTGTAGTAGCAGCCACAGCATCGCCTCAGTGGCTGCCCCCACCTCTCTGCGGCCTCACCTGGCCTCACTGCTTTGTGCCTTAGCCGGGGGTGGGGGTGGGGGGGAAACCCCGGGACGGGGGTGGGGTGGGGGAAGGGAGATTTATATTTTTGATATCAGCATTGACCAAAGGAGACCCCCGGCCTCTTCCTGTGGTTCATTGGCCCCCTCCCCCAGCTCCGTGCTGCTCTTGGGAGGAGGGGTGTCACAGTAGGGGCGCTCCCAGCCCTACCTCCGGCCCTTGCGACCACACCCATTCTCACTGTGAATCTTCCGCTGGGGTCGGAGCGTCGGGCCGAGTTGGGGAGTGGGGAGGGGACTGAGCCGGCCGGAGGGCCCCCCGTCCCCCACTCCCACCCGCCCCGGGACTGATAATGTGAAGTTCCTCATTTTGCACAAGTGGCACTAGCCCCAGGGCCAACCCTTCCCTCCTCGACCACCAAGGGCAGGGAGTTCTGGAGTCATAGGGCTGACACAGCCCTGGCCTACCAGATCTCCCACTCCGAGGTGTTTCCCTCCCTTCCCTGGGGTCCCGGACCATATTTATTGCATGCACCCCGGGCAGCCCCCCATCCCGAGCCCAGGCTGGGCTGGGCTGGAACGCGGTCTCTTTAGCCCCCTCCTCTTCTTTGTATATTTCCTACCTTGTACACAGGCTCTTCCAGAGCCGCTTCCATTTTCTATACTCGAACCAAACAGCAATAAAGCAGTAACCAAGGACCCTGACCCTGCCACTCTCTTCTGCCCTTGCACAAGGACTTGGGTGGGCTGAACCTGGTGGGTGGAGGGGTCAGAAAGGGCCACCCTCACACAGGTGCAGAGGCTTGGACCTGCCTCCCCTCCCCAGTCCCAGAAACAGATCAGCAAGAGGTGAGGTATGTTTGAAAACTAAAAATTTATTGAGGAAACAAAACCAGTGCTGCACATAGGTCAGAAAGGAGAGATGGGTCTCCCTCCCACCCACCTAGTCATCAGCTTTCTGCCAGGGGAGATGATCTCAAAGGAGAGGCCAGGACCCTATACCCCAAAGAGCTCAGTCTTATGAGGCTCTGGGGGACTCATATCCCCAAAACTATTGGTCTTGGCTGTCTTGCATAGTTCCCCCTCTTTCTGGCACAGTCCTGGGCCTCAGGCAGGCGCAGCAGTGCTCCCATCCTCTGGGCAGGCTGTACAGTCAGACTGTGGGCTCTTGGGGGACTTCCCCACGCGTCCCAGCAAGATGTATGCCTGGCTCCACCTAAAACCCTGTTTTCTCCTAGTCCTCCTTATACCTGCCCCTGGGCTGGAGGATCTCACTTCCAGCAAGAAACCTTCCTGCTGAGGTTTTGAACATGGGTACCAGCTAAAAGGGCAACAACAAACTCAAAGGCTAAAGGGCTCCTATGTCAATTCTTCTGAGAAGTTGAGGGCAAAGCTAGAAACAAGATGAAAACCCTAGGCTAGACAATGTTACTCCCAGGCACTGGACTGCCTTACCGTCTGGGCTGTATAAGCCTGGGAAGTTTCTCAAGAGCACATATGCCTTGGGTAGAAGGACCAGGGTGGGAAAGCTTTATTAGGTTTCTGCCACAGGTAGCAGAGGAGGAAGATTCAGAGTGAGAACCCCTAAGACAAGGAACTGAGGTGAGGAAGTTGAGGGCATCAGGGAGGTGAAAGGGACCAACTAGAAAGGGAAGGAGGGTAAGGGGATGTTCTGGACGGAGGGAGGGCAAGGAGATGGGAGGGGGGAACTGAGAAGAATCTGAGGAAATTTCCTGAAGAGGGAACTAGAGTGAAAGGAAGGCCAATGAAGGGAGAGGGAGCAGGCGAAGGCCACCCGGATGCATGGGCCTGAGACCAGATGTCCCTTCCTCTGACCATTCAAGAGGAAAACAAGTGGCAAAGTGCAAGGGACCCAGACTGATAGGGGCAGGACAAAAAGCAGCAGGATAGGTGTGTGTGTTTGGGGTGGGGGACAGAGAAGGTGGGGGCCTGGGGCTGCTGTTAGGGACATGGCGTCCAGAACCCAACTTGGGTCCATGGGAATTCGAATCTAAGCCTCAGGGAGATGGAGAGACACACCCTGGGCACTCTCTTCATGACATAACCAAAGCCTCTTGAACACATTCAGGATAGAGGTTCTGAAGATTAAAGGGATCTATGATTTCGCCTGCTTCTGATGGAAACTCTAAAACCCTGCCCATCTCTGTCGGAGAAAGTGGCTGAGTCCCAGGGTGAGGAGGCCCTCCTTCAGCCTTGGAATGAGACAGGGGGAGGGAGACAGGCTGAGAGCATGGGCGGCCTATCTGGCTTGCCCACCTGCTGTCGCTGTAGCCAGCCACCTCCCTTCGAAATCTTGGCAGCCCAGGAGGGTCCCAGCAGCTTCTGCCCGACCCTTGGGAGGGGCTCTGTGAGGAGCAGCTCCCCCACAGCATGGCCACGGCATGGGTTGGAAGAGGATGGTTTATTGTCTGGGTGGATTGGTGGCTCAGGCACGTGGGCATCTTCTGTGCTACACTGGGCGCCTCGTGGCCTTTCAGGA
This sequence comes from Lepilemur ruficaudatus, assembly GCA_963574885.1. NCBI lineage: Eukaryota > Metazoa > Chordata > Mammalia > Primates > Lepilemuridae > Lepilemur > Lepilemur ruficaudatus. The sequence goes on from CAUYRT010004131.1 coordinate 24,896, forward strand.
ACGGTTCCATGGGGGTGGGCCCAGGTGTGGCCCCCTCAGCCCACCTGGGCCCATGTGAGGAAGGCTGGGATATCCCGCACAGGCACATTCCTCGTCAGCGCTTTCACACGCAGGTTCCGGTCATCCGTCAACAGCACCACCTCCCGCAGTAGCCGGATTGGCTCCTCTGTTGGCACAAGAGAGCAGAAGGCCTTGACTGAGGACAGGAGGCAGAGGCACTGGCCTCTTTTGCCCTAGGGGGGAATATGGTCTTGGGGGTGGGGGTGTCAAGGCCAGCCATTTCTTGGCCCTTCCACAAGTCCCTTCCTTCATCCAGGTTCTCAGCCTAGGGTGCCCCTCCCCTACTGGCTTAGAAAGGACCATGCTGGGCTTCTGCTTTGGACCCCACCTCCCACACAGGACTCTGTTCTGCCCTGTGCCTGAGAGCTGCCCAAACCCACTAGCCTCCACAGATCTGTCTCCCAGAACTCTGAACTGAGGGAGCAAAAGCAGCCCCTTGCCTTCTACTCCTCCTCACTGCAAAGCTAGCCCTGGATCACAATATCCCTCTTTTTGCACATCCTCTCCCTCCGAAAGCCAGCAGGTTGATGCTTTAGGCATCCAGAGGTAGAAAACTAAAGATCAAATAGAAAATGTATCCAGGGCTCCCAGATGTGGGAAGAGGGAGCTCTGAGGAGGGCAAGGGTCCTTGGCAGAACTGCACGAAGGGGGCTCTGAGGCTATGACCAAGTGATTTCCTCTATTAAATAAAAGTAATCCACATATATGGTGAAAATTTCTAACAGTAAAGTAAAAGGGAAAAGTAGAGTCAGGATTATCCTCCAAGCTCTCTGATGTACCCAATGGGTAAATGTGTGTGTCTTTCCAGGTTTCCTTATGCACCTTTATAAGTACATATACTTGCATATATAAGCTTTCCCTCCACAAAACACTATGATCAGTACTAGGCATACTTACTTTATTCAGATTTTACATACTTAAAAGATCTTTCTATATTGGCACAGATATCTTTCATTCTTTTTAGTACCATCTCTTCACCATCTCTCTTTTCCTAATTCCCTAACCTTTAACATTGGAGAGAATTTAAAGGGGAGGCCAAACACTCACACAATGACAACCCCCACCCCACCATGCCTGCTTGGGTGGCAGGTCCATTCCTCAGTCCTAGGCTGGGCATTTCCTGATGGAGGTCCGGCAGACAGTCAGGCACAGGAAATGTCCTGCAGTGCTCACTGACTGCGTGGGCTGGCGGGGCTGGGGGACTGCAAATATCCATGTCTGACCTGAGCAGTTTCAGACTTGCCAGCTCCAGGCAGGGAGGCTGAGAACTGGCTTTCAGCCTGGGGAGGAGTTTAGGGGAAGAGGGAGGGAGAGGTCCATGGGCTGGTGGTGGGAAGAGAAGACGGGAGGAGGAAGAAAGGCCTGATGTGGAAGCAAGGGGCTGTGGTGGGCAGAGAGGGACAGGAAGGTGGCCCTAGATAAGGGGATCTTCAGAGACCCCTTGGCTGCCTGGGCTGGGCCCTTCTGCGGCATGAGTGTGGGCTGGCATGGAGGTGTGCAGTGCTGCGTTGGCCTCCCAGCTGGCTGCTGTGTCTGTCTGTAGCCCCACCATTCCTGCCCTGGGCCTCAGAGCAGGAGAGTCCCAGGCCTTAGGTCAGCCAACCAAGGCCCGACGTTGTTGGCAGGGGTCTGCAGGGGTTTCTGTGGATACTTTGAGACATTTTTAACAATAAACATCCTCTGTTTTGACACTGGTAACTTCACTTTGTTAGAAACCAGAGACTGTCATCTTGTCAGGCCCCATCCGCCATAATCCACATGATTTTAAAATTCAACATCGTTTACACATAAACATTTGGTGACGGTTTCTCTGTGAATCTGACAAGTTAATCTGCTAAGAATTCACACTGACAAATGGGGTTTGATTACACCAGCCATTGCTGATGTAATTCTGATAGGGGCGGTCCCCAGGATGGCAGTGGGTTCCTGTAGGCTGTTTGGGGTGAAGTAGGGGGTGGGAGGACTAGTAGGGCCAAAGCCAGAATGTGTCTGTGCTAAGAAAGAAAGAGTTTTGAAGCTGGAGTGGGGCACAGTAGTATTGGAATTGTACTTCTCAAGGCCTTCTGCAATCCTGCCTACCTCTCCCTCAGGAAGTACCCCTCTAGGAAGCTGCCCGAGGACAGAGCATAAGCTCCTCTCTTTGGCTTGGCCAGGACTCCTTTTTATCACTTGAATACTCTAGATGTGGCCCTGAGGGACAATGCATGCAAGCCATGCAGCAGGACTCCTCTGAGGAATAGCACTTGCGGGCTTGTTACCAACCCTGATTCAGAGATTCATGTAGGAGAGAGGGGCTGCACTACCCTGCCGCATGGAGTGGAGGAGAGGCAGGAGAGAAGTCAACTCCCAGAGCAGCCTGAAAACCAGGGCTAGGAATACAAACAGAGAGGAGGAGAGAGGGGCAAAAAGGACAGAAAGAAAGAGACTACATATATGCAGACAGAAACCAAATGGTGAGAACTGTCAGCTCCGCAGATGACATTGAGCTAGAAGGTGCTAGGAATTCCTTTCCAAAAGAAGAAATGTAGGAATCCTGGGGACCAGGAGCAGAAAGATCCTGAGCATCACACTGACCCTGTTCAAGAAGGATGCTCAGGCTTAAGGGTGAGGTGGTCAAGCACTTGGCATAGAACCCAAGGGTGGGTCTTTGGCCCAAAGATGGGATTCTGCTCAAAAAAAGGTCTTGAACTGGCAAGGAACATCCAGGAAAAAAAAAAAAGGTCTTGAAAATTGGGCTAAGGGCTCAGTCCTCAAGCTCTCACCTGCCTCCAACTCTAGGCAGTGTGCAAAGTGCTACAGCTCACGACCGAAAAGATCAGGAAGAAAGGCCTAGTCACTGGAGAAGTGCCTCTGCCCAAGCCCGATGTACGGTAAACATTCACAGAAGAACTGAAAGGGTAGGAAGGTGAGCATGGCCAAGAAAAGAGAGTGTGCCCAGGGACCCACAGGGCTGGCCTTAGGAGACCATGGCCAGAACAAGCTACACTGAATCATGAAGACATTCTTGCTGTCAGTGGGAACTCACTGAGGACCCAAGAAAGGAAATGGATGCAAACTGAGTGGGAGGGCTCCCTGCCTGTAGCTGGGCTTCCTGGGCTAAGCTCATCCCCAGTTGGCCCAGGGTCTACCTGACATTCCCTGAGGGTAGGGGAGCTGTGATAGGGAGGGCAGGCAGGAAACTGGGCTCCACTCAGGCTTGCATCAGCTCTAAACTCTGATTCCTCAAACTTTGCAGCCCGGAGTCAGCAGAGAGAACTTTCTCAGGGGCTGAGGAGGAGTAGGATGAGGTAGGGCAGGGGATGGATAATCTCAAGGCAGAGGTAAAGCTGTACCTTTGCGGGTGGGCATGAAGTCCTTAGCCTTGTCTTTGCAGTAGTGGAGGCAGCAGGAGAGAATCAGGTCATCATTGTTACCCTGGAGGAAAACAAGTGTGAGAAGTGCCACTGGGCAGGAGGGGGCGCCATTCAGAGGAGGCAGACATATACTCTGCCTCTGGGGTCCTGGGAAGAGCCACATCCCAGAGTCCCTCCCATATATGCTGTGGGCCCTGTGTGGCCGGGTCTGACTGTGTTAAGAGTGATCTGGGGGATAAGGAACTCCCCCCTCACAGGTCTTGATAGTAGGTCCCCCCTCAGCAGCCTAGGCTGACAGGCCTTCCTTTAGCACCCCATTCCTGGACACCCTGTTCTGAAGGCTAGCTGTGGGCCTTCCCTTCCTGCCAGAGGTCTCACCAGCTGACCAGTGATGTCCTCACTGCGGAAGGCGATGGATTCAAGTTCATTGCCACGGCTGGTCAGGGCCCGTAGGCAAGAGTCCCGACTCTCAAACCGGCGCTCGAGGAACTCGATGGACTTGCGGGCCTTTTCTTGTACCACACGGGCGTAGCCCCCAGCTCGATGGTCTGTCTCCTGCCCTTTGGCCAGGCCGTCCAACTCATTGATCACTGATGAAACAGAGCCCCACATGGTATCAGCCTCAGCAATCAGCAATCATGTCTGCCTTTATCCGAGGCCTTTGTCCACTTACTTTCCCAGCTAGCCCTTTTCCAGGCCACAGAAGCCATCCTTCCTCACTGGAGTCTTCCAGTGAAACTAGGGCAGAAAAGGAGCTTGTGGGGGGGAAGTGTCCCAGACTTTCACAATGCCCTATCTCCTTTCTGCCTCTTCTCCTGGGCCCCACCCTCCTCCTGGGAGGCACTTAAAGGGATTTTCTGGAGCTGCTGCATTCAGAAGAAACCTGGCCCCTCTACTGCATTCCTTAGTTATAGGATCAAATTGAAAAGGTCCCTCAGGAAAGGCAAGGGTATGTAGCAGCTAAAGGGAAAGTGAGGCACTCTCTCTTATCTATTTGGGCCCCCAACCACAGCAGTCAAAGAAAGGCAAAGTTCTATTCCACCCTCCCTCTGGCAGAGTGCAGGGAGGTCATTATGGAGTAAGGGGCAGTCATAGCCTCATTTGCAAAGGCCCTGGTATTCCACAAAACCATATCCTTGGCACATCTACCTTCTCTGATACTGAGAGACAGTGTGTGTGTGTGTGTGTGTGTGTGTGTGTGTGTGTGTGTGTGTGTGTGTGTGTGTGTGTGTGTGTGTATGTGTCTGTGACACGGATTAATTTTCTGGTGAAGATTCTATAAAAAAAAAGAAAGAATCAACCTAAGTGTCCATCAACTGATAAGTGGATAAAGAAAATGTGGCATACACACACACACACACACACACACACACACACAATGGACTACTCCTCAGTCATGAAAAAGAATGAAATAATGTCTTTTGCAGTATCTTGGATGGAACTGGAAGCCATTATCCTAAGTGAAATATCTCAGGAACAGAAAACCAA
>CAUYRT010004132.1:0-13426 GCA_963574885.1 Lepilemur ruficaudatus
GGCTCAAGCGATTCTCCTGCCTTCTCCTGCCTCAGCCTCCCGAGTAGCTGGGACTACAGGCATGCGCCACCATGCCTGGCTAATATTTTCTATATATTTTTAGTTGACCAATTAATTTGTTTCTATTTTTAGTAGAGACGGGGTCTCGCTCTTTTTGGTTTTGAACTCCTGACCTTGAGCAATCAGCCCGCCTCGGCCTCCCAGAGTGCTAGGATTACAGACGTGAGCCACCGCACCCGACCGACAGGCTTTGTTTTAACCGTAATTTGGCTCCAGCTGGGAGCCCCTTAACTCCTGTGCCTTATTCTGGTTGGTGGAGTGGCAGCTATAGGTGATAAAGGCAGGGATGTCAGGCTTTACCTCCCAGGAGGCCCGTCAAGCCGGGAAGTTGTGCTTTCGGACTTGTGCACTCACCTAGAGGCAGCAACACTTAGCTTTGGTTTGAATTTCAGTGTCTGGCATCCCCGCCTCAAAGCTGGTTGAAGCTCATGGAACCTTTGCCTCTGCCACCTGCACAGTCTGTCGAAGACCCTTCCCAGGGGAGGACTTTCGGGTGAGTTACCCCACTGACGGTCCCCCTTCTGCCATTCACAGGGGTGGTGGGGGGTGATCTGGTAAAGTGTATTTGTTAAGTGTCAAGTTGGAAGGATGATAGTATGATAATAATGTGAAGATATTTTTCTTTATTTTAAAATGATGCGAAGGGATTTGCATTTTAGGGAGGTTTAGTAGAGACAGTGTCTCGCTCTTGCTCAGGCTGGTCTCGAACTGTAGTAAGTTTTGAAATAAGGCAGCGTGAGTGCTCCAACTTTATTTTTCTTTCTTTCTTTCTTCTTCTTTTTTTTTTTTTTTTTTGAGACAGAGTCTCACTCTGCTGCCCGGGCTAGAGTGAGTGCCCTGGCGTCAGCCTAGCTCACAGCAACCTCAAACTCCTGGGCTCAAGCGATCCTTCTGCCTCAGCCTCCCAAGTAGCTGGGACTACAGGCATGCGCCACCATGCCCAGCTAATTTTTTCTATATATTTTTAGTTGGCCAATTAATTTCTTTCGATTTGTAGTAGAGATGGGGTCTTGCTCTTGCTCAGGCTGGTTTCGAACTCCTGACCAAGTGATCCACCTGTCTTGGCCTCCCAGAGTGCTAGGATTACAGGTGTGAGCCACCGCGCCTGGCTTGGAATGATTTTAATATAATTTATTTTGTTAGCACAGGGCTTTCAGGAAAAGGAAGAAATAGATTAAGTTTTCAAAGCATTTTCACATGGTTGCTTTCTTTGAATCATTTTATGGACATATTGTAAATTATTTTAGCTTCCAGCTAGACTGCTGGATAAAAGTTCTGGTAGGTGTTTCATATTGTATTCACAGCTCCATGTAGTATAATTTTCTGCTAAATAAGTATCTTAATTTGAAAACTTATGGTCTACAGTCTCAAATGTAGGCAGATCACTTTAACACTCTGTAATAATTTCCTCCCTTATACAAAGTTATCACAGAAGATGATAGAAAATACAAAGAAGCAAAATGAAGAAAATAAAAAACAGTATCTTTACTCAGAGGTAACCAGGGTTAACATTTTGGATTACATCCTTATAGTCATTTTTCTGTGCAAGTTTTGAGTATCTGTAAATTTTTAATGAGATTATAACTTATCTGCTCTGATTTTTTTTTGATGACATGAAAAGAAGTTCTCAATATATTAACCGTCCTATATGAATTATTATTATTGGTTACATATTGCTCCATTTTATACATATTCTATAATTCATGCAAACAATTCACTATTATTAAACACTTAGGTTGTTTCCAGTGAATTTTTCTTTTCTTTCTTTTTTTTTTTTAAGAGAGAGTTTTGCTGTGTTGCCCTGGGTAGAGTGCAATGGCATCATCGTAGCTCACTGCAACTTCAAACTCCTAGGCTCAAGCCATCCTCTTGCCTCAGTTTCCCAAATAGCTGGGACTACAGGCACATGCCACTGTGCCCTGCTGATTTTTCTATTTTCAGTAGCGATAGGGTCTCACTCTTGCTCAGGCTGGTCTCAAACTCCTGAGCTCAAGCAATCCCGCCCCCACCCCAGCCTCCCAGTATGCTAGGATTACAGGCAGGAGACACCACGCCCAGTCTTCCAATGAATTATTATTATAAATAATGATGCAATAAAAACCTTGCAGCTAAATCTTAGGTAGAGAAATTTTTCAATTAATTATAAATGTATTTTATTGTATGTTTTCAGATACAGACATGAAATCGCACATGATGGGCAAAGGATTTATATCTTGGGAGGTGGTACTTCCTGGACAGCTTATTCCTTAAATAAGGTATATTAAAAAAAAAAAAGAAAAAAAAGGGAGAAGGAAAAGGATAAAGAGAGGCATGTATCATGCTAAGCAAGGCAATCCTGTTATTTTAGGTATTTTAATATTTTAGCAAGTTCTTCATCAACTCCTATTTTGTGTCAGAAGTTCTTTATATTATAGAGTCAAACTCTGTGCCCCTGTCATGCTTTCTTGTCAACAGTTGCATTTATCACACACTAAAAATACTTTATGAAAATTATACTCTTATGCTGGATGAGGAAGGTGACTAAAGGGAAGATATAGTAGCTTAAGTGGAACAACTAATTGGAATTGGAACCAGGGTTCTCAGAACGTCACATCCCTGTCATCGTCAGTGCTGTGTAACTAAAAAGATGGGCTTGTTTCGGGCTGCACATCGCTAACTTTAGAAAGCCGAGCTCTGAAGGGCTGTAATTTATCCATCCCTGTGGCATTTCTAAAATGTCATAGTTACATATGCCAGAGAAAATCTAGATTAGGCTACAGAGCTCCCGGCCTGCCTTAGAACCTTAGTGGTCCTTTTCAAGTTCTGTCAAAACTGTATTCCTGTGCTCCCTTACAAACACTTGCTTTTTTCTGTTATTAAAAATGATTCATGTTCATTACAAAAAATGTGGAAGTTGCAGAACAGCATACAGAAGAAAATCAGGAGTCATGTGCACTTGTATTTCTTATTCAAACATTTTTCCTTCATTTTTTTCTGTGAATTTTAAAAATTAAAATCATATATGTGCTTAATTTTCAACTGCCTCATTTAATGTTTTGCCTTACATTAAAATTAGGAAAGATCAGAAAAAAGCAAAACAAAAGAAGAAAAACTTTTCAACTAAGAATGTATGTTTGCACAGACTGTTATTAAAAGCCCAGTTTTCTGTATAAAAAATTGCTGTACCTTTCTGCATAATTTTGCTGTGTACCTAAAACTACTCTAAAAAATAGTCTATTTTTTAAAAATCTATTTTTAGGCTGGCTAAAGTTAGTTATTTATCTATATATGTGTTCTTTTTTTCCTCCAAGATCCATGCATACAACCTTGAAACAAATGCGTGGGAGGAAATTGCAACAAAGCCCCATGAAAAAATAGGTAAATAAAAGTATTGATTCATTTATCTTTAACAAATGTATATTATACTTTTACTTGTTTTGGAAGGGAAAAAGTAATTTTATTGAGTTACACGGCAAGTAAAATATCTATTTAACTGGTATTAGAAAATACTTGTATTTCTTAACCCAATTATTATTCTTCCTTAGCAATTGAGCAAAGTGACCTTTTTTTTTTTTTTTTTTTTGAGATAGGGTCTCACTCTGTTGCCCGGGCTAGAGTGCAGTGGCATCATCATAGCTCACTGTAACCTCAAACTCCTGGCCTCAAGTGATCCTCCCACCTTGGCCTCCCAAAGTGCTAGGATTACAGGCATGAGCCACTGAGCCTGGCTTAAGCAAAGTGACTTTTAATGGGGATTGTTGAATTCGGTGGCAGAAGTGGTTGAAATATGGATGGGATAAGAAATAGGAGCTTAAGTCAAGATCTGCCTATCTCTTTGTGGGTAAAAGGGTTTGGGAAAGCCGCTAGTAATCCCTGTGCTTCTTCCCCACTGTTTCCCTGGCATCTTAGCATTATATTGTTGTGAGGAGACTTCTGATGGCTTTTGAAATATGGAAGGATTGGCAGGACTAATCAATGGTTTGCTTAATGCAACAAAGGGGTTGTTTTGAGTTATTCATAGTGTGCCTTTCACTATCTCATATCCACGTTACTCCCAGTCTTTCCTGTGAATGATAGAATTTCTGTGTTTATGTGTTTGGCAGGTTTTCCTGCAGCCCGAAGATGTCACAGTTGTGTTCAGATAAAAAATGGTAAGGATTCTAAATAACATTTTGCTTCCATTTCTGTAATTGTATCTGCTAAAAATGTCTTATTTCCTAATGATAGCTCCTCAAAAGAGATACATAACTTTGGGGGGAGTCTGTTTCTTACAGTTTAAACTTAAAGGAAAGGGAAACCCATAGAGTTATGCCTCTCTTCTAGCAATTTGGATAAAGTAAACTAGTACAGTGTTTGGATTCCCTCAGTTATAACAGAACTCAAAAATTTGTGATAAATAAGCTTTCATTGCATCCCCTGATCTTTTAGCACCCCACCTTAGCAGACGTCTGTGATTGCGGTGGGTAATACTAACAATCTTGAGTGCTTATACAACAGAGACCTCAGTGAACATTGTATTGCAACTGTAATAATCTTGTTGACATGTCTAAGAGAGAAAAAAATAACTCCTTCAGCGTGCTATTTCATGAAGTTGATTCTGTTCTGTCTGATGCCAAATAGAACTCCTAGCTCGTTCTTTGGCCATATTACAACAAAGGCATCATACGGCATCAGAAAGCAGCTGTAGCTGCTTTATCTAAGTGTGATAAATGACTCCTCTTTGAATAACCTTCCTGTCTTTTAATTTACAGCTTATTTTATAGTTTGAGATAGCTCCTTAAATTTTTCTGGGAGGAAAGTGTGTATAAATGAGTTAGATAGCCTGTATTCTTTCAGCAGCTTAGTTCAGATTTAAACTCGGATTATTCTGCCTTCTCTAGTACAGAGGGAGTTTTTATTATGCTTCTGCTTTAGGGATAAGATTTATAGATAGTGACATTGTTCAGCTTTGCCGCTCTGAGAATGGAGCTGTACTTTAAAGTTTTTCCTTGAATCCTAGCTATAAAAAGTTTCCGGTGCATTTTATAGTTTAATTAAATATTGGCTTAAACTCGATCTAGATCTGAATTAACAGGAGTGCTTATGCTCTACAAGAGGTGATGGCAATGCATGCTCCAGCTATTTGATATTTGTCAGGTTGGCAATTGCTGTATCTGCCATTTTTTCAAAAGAAGCTGGAAATGTGGATTTTTTTTAAAAGAGAAACATTTGATTTTTATATTATGGCCACTAATTCAAAAAATTTTAATACACATGTGAGCCAAAAAAACAAAAACAAAAACAAAAAACACATCTGCAGGCCACCAGTTTGCAAATTCTTCTTTAAAATAATGTCCTGGAAAGAATATACAAGAATATCTGCCCATAGAGACAAATGCCCTTTATGCAGACATTTAACTTCAGGAGATACAATCATTACAATGTTCAGTTTGGGGGCATAAAAGAGGTTCTTCCAAGCTTTCTTCAGCCAAAAGAGGATAATATGAAACTCCATTTGATCTGTGCAGTTCTTTACTAGGAATAAAATTTTCCCAAAATGAAAGGTGGTTTTTTGTGTGTTTTTTTGGGGGGTAAAATCAGTTATTTGTAACTAATTAGACAATTAAACAACTTGCAACAAAGGCTATGTTACACTTCAAACTAAATGCCCAGAACTAAGACTGAATTCCATTTGTATGGTGCTTGGCCTCAAAGAATTAAATGTGTCCTAACTCTACTGAGGGACACGACAACAGCATGAGAGACTGCATAGCTGAATTCTCTGTGTTAGGGGCAATCCACTTAACTGGTCCCATGTCAGCTTGCCATATGATCTACTATAAAACATGCTATAGCCTCTTTTCCTTTGTGTGATCTTGGCTTTCTCTCTTCTTGATAGACGTATTTATTTGTGGGGGCTATAATGGAGAAGTGATCCTGGGAGATATCTGGAAATTGAATCTGCAGACTTTTCAGTGGGTGAAGCTTCCAGCTACCATGCCAGAGCCAGTTTATTTTCACTGTGCAGCTGTTACACCAGTAAGTTTTTATTTTCATATCTTCCTTATGTAGTTGCAGATGATAAGGAAATCTTCTTAAAGACATTAATAAGAAAAAAAGATCCTGATATCAGTAAACCTTGGATTAAGAATGTGTTTTTGAGGCTGGGCGCAGTGGCTCATGCCTGTAATCCTAGCATTCTGGGAGGCCAAGGCAGGAGGGTCACTTGAGGTCAAAAGTTCAAGACCAGCCTGGCAAGAGTGAGACCCCGTCTCTACTAAAAATAGAAAAAATTAGCCGGGCATGGTGGTACATGCCTGTAGTCCCAGCTACTCGGGAGGCTGAGGCAGGAGGATCGCTTGAGCCCATGAGTTTGAAGTTGCTGTGAGCTAGGCTGATGCCACGGCACTCTAGCCCGGGCAACAGAGCAAGACTCTGTTTAAAAAAAAAAAATGTGTTTTTGAAACTTCTTTCCAAAGCTAGCTCTTCCTCTGAGCAAAAGGGAGAAAAACCATCATATCCAAATTTAAAAGAACAACATAAATGTAAAAAAAAAAAAAAAAATTCTACACGTGGCATTCAAGCTCCAGACAGTGATTCAAAGGTTTTCCTGGGAGGGCAGAATAGTTTTACCCCCATGATACCATATTATTGAAGATCCCATTAGTTTCTTGAAGGCAAAGGTCTTTATTTTCATCTTTGTCTTCCCAGTATTTGGTACTTTGGATACTTAACTATAGTCTTAGTTTAATGTTAGTTAATAGAAAGTGATTTGTTGTTAAAGTAAAATAATAATCTGTAGTTTTGTCCTCAGCAACTCATGCATTATTTAAACCCTCTTGATAGCTACACTATGTTGGGATCAGTGAGAAATTCTTTTTGTTTCACCTCGTCCTGATTCAGCCTACTATGCTTTTTCTTTGTTGGCTGAATCTTCACCCTTGCTATTTGTTTCTCTCCCATCTGAGTTTGTCCTCTTCTGACTGCCTTTTGTTCACAGGCTGGTTGCATGTACATTCATGGAGGAGTGGTGAACATCCACGAAAACAAACGGACTGGGTCCCTGTTTAAGATCTGGCTCGTGGTACCTAGCCTGCTGGAATTGGCGTGGGAGAAGCTCCTCGCGGCCTTCCCTAACCTGGCAAACCTCTCCCGAACACAGCTTCTGCACCTGGGACTCACACAGGGACTCATCGAGCGCTTGAAATGAGGAATTTTGGACTGTTCATTGATACTGGAAATGTTAATTTAAAGAGACTCCTTTATTTATGGGCAGTGTAGAATGTGCTACAAAGAGGATTGGTTACCCTGATCAAGGCCTTATTCAGAAAATACATCAGATGCCTTTCCATAAATTGGTTTTTAAGTTTATGGACATCTTACTTTCTCATGTGCTTCCCTCTTTGCTTCTCTCCCTCCTGCCCCAACACATATACACATACTCACATACTCCTTCTTTCTCGATGGAATTGAAGGAAAGTCTGAAAGTACCTTAGTAATGTTATGAATCAAGATAAAAAAAAATTTTTCAAAGGAATTCTGAACATACGGCCATGTTAACCAATGTTCTACAAATTAAAACATCATTGATAAAAACAAAAATTAAATTAAAACTTTAAAAATTCCAGCAACAGAAACAACAAGTTTGGAGGATAGAATGAGAAGGCTAACCTTGAGAATCTTGCAGATTAGACTTAAACCTAGATGTTTAACTCAGTGTTTTCAAGATGCATCTAATTTGGTAGCTGATCTAAGGGCAGCAGTGGTTGACATCTTGCTGCACGGATATTCAAACTTGTCCTGTCTTTGAAGGAAAGATAAGCAGCTCAGCAACTCTTGGTTAGTGATTTCTTTTCTCATCATTATAGTGCCAGCAATGGTTAGAGTTGGCTTGTTGAAAGACTGCCATGTGTGTGTCATGGCCGTGCTCTTTGATGTTGCTTTTAGAAATTACGGCACCAAGAATGTTTGAAATTGAAAAGCTTGTGGAGATCAAAGTACTTCATTCTGGAAGTTTAAAAATTCTCCTATATTTATTAATAGTTTTAAATATCTCTTCGACTTCTTCATGGGGAATTGTAGACCCTAAATATGTGGTGTAAATGCCATGGGACACACGTGGGTGTGAGAGAGGCCAGGAAAGAGCAAGGCAGAGAGAGCCTGCACCTTCTGGGCTTGTTAACTTGGTTTCTGCTCAGGCTATGGTCTTCGACTGTCATGTTGGCCATTTTCTTTTCAGAATTTTCTTTTCTAATCTCTGGACCATGTACTTGCCATTTTCTCAGGCGGTTTGTCCTTGAGGTTTCCCTTAGCTTCTTGCCTCCTTTTCTGTCTGCTTTAATGGGCACAGTGCTATCCTTGTCTAGTAATTGGATAAAAAGTCTTGGGGGAAAAGCCACAAGTCATCCTTCCTGAAGAATCAAGTATCATTTAAAAACAAGCATGAGGAAGGAATTAAATTGAGGATCATTTATGTTTTTGGTGTGAAATTTTAATTCCGGTTTGTTTTGGTGTAATTTTTTTTTTAATTCTGCAAAGAGTAATGATTTAAATTTTCACTTGCTTTGCCATCAGGCTGCTAGAGGAGCTGAGCAGGTGCTGGCCATGAGCATTCAGAAGTCCATAGGTGCACTCTAAGTGCTGAAGGCATGCCAGAGGGCACAGTGCTGATCCCCTGCGGGCCACCTTACAGCAGGCGACTCACGGGGGATTTGGGACACATTTTTCCTTTAAGTGCCTCTTTTTCACCTAGCTTTTAAAGTTATTCTTTTTCCTTCATCCCTGAGGGGATCTCTTTAGCCTATGTGTGGATTTAAAATCACCTTTGCATTATGGCTAAAAAGTTACCATCTGGTGTTCAGTTCTGGAGAAGAGAAAACCGTGGCCTCTAGACTTGGTCTCCTAACTTCATCTAGGCCTTATTATCACATCCCGTACATGTTGGGTTGAGTTAATGGAGCCTGTATTCTGCAAAGTCTTGTAATAACCACTCATCTGTGAGTTTAGGTCCTTTTTAGGGAGTGAGGAATGTGGGAGAGAGCCAGGAAAAGGAGCAGCTCCTCTAGGGGGCCATCCACCCACATCTCGACATTTCCAGTCTGTGTGGCACTTAACCTTCTGACCTTCTGCCACCCACGGTCAGACTTGCTCCTTTGAGGAGCTCTCTCCAGAGCAAGGCAGTCTGAGCAGCTCCACTAGTCCAAAACAGAGCTTTGCTGCTGACTCCAGCCTGGTCTCTGCGTATTAGGCAGAAAATATCCCAAATTAAACAAGTCAGGCCATCTAGGGTGGTGAGAGGATTTTTGTCATGGATTTATATAGGGACCAAAGTCTCTAGCTCTGCTACACTAGGAAGCTGGAGAGAGATGTGGTCTGGTTCCATCCACACTTGCTAGCTAGCATCCTTTGCTAAGCCTCCTGAGCACACTTGCCTTTGAAGTAGACTTTGGAGGCAGACCTGTGCATGACAATTTTATAAAAGTATACGTCCTTGGTCTAAAGTGTCTTCTTTTAATATCACACTAGTAAAAATGACGTGGTATGACCAGCACTGAGTGCTACAGAACCACACGTGTGCACATGTTCTAGATGCCAAATGAGACTGTGTGATGACTGAAATGTAGACGACTGGAATTTTTCAAAAGGGGTCATCAGGCACTTCAGTTTACTTGTAACCAGCACTCAGAATTCCTGACACTGTTTCCTTGATTTAGGAAAGTTTATGCCTGCTGTTTCTCTGCCTCTTTGAGGTACACCCAGCCATCTTACTACAGTCCTATAATTTTAAGTGCAATATATAGAAACACATATGGATATATACAGATTCTATATAGGGTGTAACTATAAAGCAGCTAGACTGCTTTTTTAACGTATGTCTTAGGGAAGCCAGCTCATTACTTTAGAATCAAATTATGCCAAGAATTTTAGATGTGATTGGCTGGCTTAAACCAACTCTTGGAAAAACTGGATTTTCAAATCCATGTTTTTAAACTCTAATTCTCAGAGATTTATTGTCCCTTGGGTTTGTTAAGAGTTGAGGTTTTTTTCCCCAGTCATCTTTACACTATCTATCTCACGTTTGCATGACTTCTTCCATTTCTTTGCCCAAGCAGAAGGAAGTCCACCTGTAAGGAGTTTCCTAAATGGAAAATTAAAACCTAGTATTTAATACTATCAGTTCTCCCGTGTATATACTAATTTATCTGGGAATGTAATACTTTATTAAATGAAGAAGATGATGCTTTCTTCATTTAATAAAGACTTTCCACATCCTGGAAAAACTATAAACTGATATAGAAGAGATTGAAATTTTAACTGTTCTTTGAGGGCTAAACAAAACCCTTTCCACTGTCAGAATCTTCTTTTTTTTAGGGCCCTAATAACATGGTGTAAAAATTTGCTCTAAACCATTCAAGCCCTCACATAGCTAGATTTAAAGGTATAATAATGAGTATATTAACATTTTTAAGCCAAAGGTATGTTAACAGTGACCTTTGGTTATCCAGAGTAGCAAGAGTAAAGCACAGTTAATGAGATCCATAGATAATCAGTGTATCAACTTTTCTATCAAACAGTTGATTCACTTACATTTCTTTTTCTCCCTACCCTTCTCCCATAAGTTGAATGCTGAAATTAGGAACCACGGGTGGTAATCCTGAGTGTAATGTTACTCTTCGGCATAATCTCCTGTGCTGAGTTCCAGGCAGTCTCTCCTATGGGAAGAAAAAGCTGTACCATGCAGGGGAAATCCCGTTATTTGAACACATTCTTTGGCTCCTGACATATACTTGCTTTTCCTCTAATCTTCAAGGAGCCTTGGTTCTTCCCTTGGATATGCCTTTTCCAGTCATATAGTTTGGCATATAGGAAAGGTTGAGTTATCCTCTAAGATTATGTTGGTCTTATTATACTGTAAAACCAGTTTGTTTTTCTGTGGTCTTACAGATGTGTAGAAAGTGGAACAGGTTACTGAATTGTCTACCTGCCAGCATTCTGATGTAGCACAAAAAACTGTTTTCCTTATTTTTAAAAGAATTTTCTGACATTGAGCTCTACAGTGGATGAGGGTTTATGTCCTGTGATCATAAGCTTCACTTTAAAAATTGGTTACTGTTAGCTTAAATTGCTTTGGTTCCCCAAATATGTTGGAACTCTAGGAGCACTGGCAGGGCCTGAGGTAGGCTCAATGAAGTTCTATAACCTCCCTGCATGTCGCCACTGGATCACGCCCAGCAAAGCGTTTCCCTTCTAAAGTCGTTAGATTCCGTGGAAAGTGACCTCTTCCCTAGTCTGGTGTTTCAGAAGTCCTGAGTCGTGCTTCAAAAGTGGCACCATCTTTTCAGTGTAATTTTCACGTTTTAAATTTTTTTTTAAAGTTTTTTAAAGGCCCTGCTTAGTCAGTGTACAAGGTGAGTCAGAGGCAGTTTTCAGAGAAAAAAACAATTTCACCAAGCTGTAGTAATTGCTGTTTCATTAGCTACACATTTAGAATACAAAGGAGGCATCAGAAAACACACTGACTTTCTCCAAAGTCACTTGCTTATACCAGAGTCTGCGCAGGAAGAACACAGGCGTCTCCCTGTAAAGGCGCCTGCCAATGACGAATTTACTGGAAGAACCTAGGCAAGAAAGGGAAGCCTCTTTCTGAGATGCAGTCTCTGAGGGGGAGCCTACGCTTTGCTCTTCTTACAGGGTATGCTTACGCCACACACAGTGCTTGCCTTATTTAAAGCTATTTGCCACAGTCCTGTTAAATAGTGTGGAAGTCCTTTTGCAGTCTGGTGTGCATGCAATATGATCAGGACAGTTTTTCCACCTTACCTGGTTTCCTACAAGCAAGTAGGAAATATAGTGAATTTACCCTAAAATGTCCAATCTGTATTAATGTATCTTGTCAGTGTTTTGCTGTTGGTTTTCTAAAACAGTCTGATCAATAAATCGTATCCAAATCTATTCGTTGCAAGGCCACCTTGATTGTCTGACTGTAATTTGTGTGTATGTGAGCTCACCTATATGACATTAGCGTCAGTCCCACCCACTTCCACCACCCCATTTAACACCCCCACCAGGGTCAGCTTTTCTCTATATCTGCGAATCACCTTCCACCCCCCACCCACACCCCCGCTGTGAGTTCGTCTATCTGTTCTGCTCACCATCTGGAACTCCTGGACACAATAGTTCCCTCCACAAGGACATTAGCCAGGGAGCAACTATGGAGCAGGCCACATCTTACATCCCTCTTACTACCCCATCCCAAATTCCCCAAACCACAGCTACACAAGTTCGTGTGGGTGTATCAAGACTTTTCTGAAGGGTTGGAGGAATACGGCAGATTTGAAGGGAAAATGTGAACCTATACATTCAGAGTCATAAGATTGTCTTTATGATTCAAGGGAAAAACCCCCAGGAGGAGCTGAGTCCTATGCAGGGGTCTTTTGGAGATGAAACCACAGTTCCTAGCTCTGGCCTTGGTCTTCCAGATTCTTCCTTTTCTAAAACCTCTGCTTTGTGATGCTTCAACCTCTAATCCTTCTCCAGCAGCACGTTTCCCCGAGACTGTTAAGTCCAGAGTAGACAAGAACGCCCCAGGGTTGGTCACGTTTAAGGGCTGCCTTCCAGAACGGCATGTATGCCTCTTATTTTTCAGTATTTCTGTTGGCTAACTATTGGATCAAAAACACCTTCCAAGGACAAATCATCTTAGATATTATAATATAAATCTACAAGGAAGAAGAGAAACAATTTCTACCCATCATCCACCTTACAGTTAGTCCTTTACATTTATTATGCAGAGAAGTCTTCTTTAGTTTATTTCTCCTACCACCTCTAAAATATACTCCCCTCCAACCTACAAGGAATAAGACATGGACCCCATACCCTTTAGTCTTTAGACCAGCCAGAGCTTTGAAATGGATTCTTGATTGCATCTGATTCAGTTCTTAGATAAGGCATCTAGCCCCATCGCCTAGGGGGAGGGGTTCCAGTGGCTGAGTTGGTTTGGGTGGTTTTGTTCTTCCTGTTACATGTATAAAATTCTAGTTTGTCAAAATGCTATTACTAAGCTATTATAATGGAACAGTACAACCACATTCTCTTACATTTAGTCTGCAGTAACTGCTTGAGGGAAGAGGATATTGGTAAAACCATCTGGTTTCCATACTACCTTCAAATGAAAAGCCCAGGTTCTAGCCCAGCACTAGACCAGCAGAGCTCTCTGCAATGAGGGAAATGTTCTATACCTATACTTTCCAATATGGCAGTAGCCACGAGCCACATGTGGCTACTGAGCATTTTAAGTGTAGTTATTGACTGAGGAACTGAATTTTTAATGTGATTTAATTTTCATTTATTTAAATGTAAATAGCCACATGTGGCCAGTGGCTACCTATTATTAGACAATGCAATTCTA
>CAUYRT010004133.1:0-19014 GCA_963574885.1 Lepilemur ruficaudatus
AGACAGAGTCTCACTCTGTTGTCCAGGCTAGAGTGCCGTGGCATCAGCCTAGCTCACAGCAACCTCAAACTCCTGGGCTCAAGCGATCCTCCTGCCTCAGCCTCCCGAGTAGCTGGGACTACAGGCATGCGCCACCATGCCCGGCTAATTTTTCTATATATTTTTAGTTGGCCAATTAGTTTCTTTCTATTTTTGGTAGAGGCAGGGTCTCGCTCTTGCTCAGGCTGGTTTCGAACTCCTGACCTTGAGTGATCCTCCCACCTCAGCCTCCCAGAGTGCTAGGACTATAGGCGTGAGCCAACACGCCCGGCCCATCCAGTGCTTCTTAAACTGTCTGTGAGGACTGATTGTCTTTTACTCCCGGATCCATTGCAAACCAATGATTTTGTAAAATACAACAAAAATGTAAAATATGATTTAAAAAAAAAAAAAAAGCCCACCACACCCTCGTCACGCACTTGAATGTTGTGGGCATGTCAAATTGCTTTACAAATTCTTGAAGGCTTACTCTCGATTTCTGCCTGGACGTGCCAACACCTGTCTGGGACCGCACGAGGAGCAGCTAGCTGGGCCCTAGACACTGGGCTTAAAATGCTTAAGGGATAGGGATCCTTCCAGACTGACAGGGGGTGCTAAAAATAGCGCAACACGCATTAACTGATCTGCAAGGGAACACTGAGAGTTTGGGACGAATCAGGACATAAGGTGCCCCTCACTATGGCAAAGAGCAGGTCTGCGAGGTCGTAAAGATTTGGAGCCCAGTTTCCTCCAATTCCGCCAGAGGCGTGGCCTGCCTCTGTGACGTCATAATAAGGGCGTGGCCTCCAGCCCGAAGGAATGGGCGGGTGAAGACGCGAGTGCATATGCCCTGCTTTTGGAGGTGAGGTGGCCTGCGGTGAGGCTGTGCCAAGGACTTACAGATTTGGAGAAGCCCACACAGCACACGGCTCTGTCGAACACCCCCAGGCCCAGCACGTGTAACGTGGAGAGGGAAACTGAGTCCCAGATGCGCACGTGGGGTGGCAGCGGCTGCAGGAAAGAGAGGACCTGTTACCTGGTGGGCCCAGCTGCCTGCTCCCCCCAACTCCGGTCCTGCCCTCTTTTCTGCGTGTCCCCTCCCCCGCCATTACCTTCCCCTCCTTAGTAGTGCCCGCCACCTGTCCAGTGGCGATGGTGACCATATCCGGGTGGACGGCCAGGCTGAGGAGAGAGGAGACAGAGGTACAGGGCTCAGGGGGAGGGAAGGAGCTGTAGGCGGCTCACTGACACAATGCCTGGTTATTCAATCCACAAATTGGTTGATTGAGTTATTTAGTCAATAAACATTTATTTAGTCCTTCAATAGCGCTAAGTGGACCCCCTCTGTGTATGCTGGCTCAGAAGCTAGACTCACGCCTGGCGTCTCTAACTCAAAGGCCAGCAGGACTCAGGACAGTGGCCCAGGGAACACACCAATTTTTAAGGGGCCACCCCCATTCAACTCCTGTCCACCACCAGCCTGTCTGGAGTGCCAGTTCAAAAGAGTTTTCAAAAGAAGGAAAAGATCCAGGCATTGAGTGAATTCACCAACATTGGAAATATTGGTAAGCGATCCACATTTTCCCACTGAATTCAGCCTGGGGGCAGCTGGTGGCTTTGGAGATGGAGCAAAGGCTTGGCCCCACCCCACACCCCATGGTGGCAGCGACCATGTGGAACAGGCCTAGTAGGGGCAGGGGCTGACGTTGACCAACAGGTCTCTCCTGTCCCCTCCCTCTCATGCCTCACCATTTGATGTCATCGTTGTGTCCTAGGTAGTGTCGTTGCCTCTGCTCTTCCACGCTGTACAGCACGGCCACAGAGGCGACAAAATACACAATCTCCCCCGTGGGCAGCAGGTAAAGGTTGGCCCGACAGTCGCGGCCGCGGTAGCCATAGCTGGAGATGCCCAGGGGCTGGTTAAGGAGCCTGTTTTGCGTTACATATGAATGTGGTTCTCCTGTTTCTGCTCTTCCCCCTGCAGTGGGTTGAATGACGGTCCCCCACCAAACAAATGAGCCTGTCATATCCCCCAGCACTGTGAATGCAACCTAATATGGAAAGGGGGTCTTTGCAGATGCAATTAGGGACCTCAAAATGAGATCATCTTGGAATGGGCCCTAAATCCAGGCGCAGGGTGGGGTGGGGGCTGGGGGACAGAGGCCACATGAAGACAGAGATTGGTGTGATATGCCTTCAAGCCAAGGAGCCACCAAAATTCAGGACACAGGCTGGGAACAAACTCTCCCCCAGAGCCACTGATTGTGGACTTCTGGCCTCTGGAACTGGCAGAGAAAAATTTTCTGTTGTTTTAAGCCACCAAGTTTGCAGTCATTGTTAATGGCAGCCACAGGAAATTAAAACACCCCCGATTTCCCCCAGGGAGGCCAGAGGGATACTGTTCAAACCCTGTTAACGTTGAAGTCAGCTCATATCCTTCCCCTGGCTGCCACCCCACTCAGATCAAAGTCGAAGTCCTCACAAAAGCCCAGGGCTGGCTGATCTGGGCCCCGAGTGCTCCCCTCCTACCTGCTCAGCTCCTGACATAGTCACCTCCTCCCTGTTCGCACCTCAAGGCCTTTGCACTTGCTGTTCCCTCCACCTGAATACCCTTCCCCTTCATCTCTCCATGCTCTCTCGCCTCCTTCGGGTCTCTGCCCACCTATCAGGTCCTGGGAGGGGTCTTCCCTGCCCATTCTATTTAAAACTGCAAACCCAGCCCCCCTCTGCACCCCACACCCCTTCCCTACTGTATTTCTCCAAGGCACTCATCGGCACCCACACATTATCTACTGAACATGTTGTCTGTCTCTGGGACCCGAGTGACCACTCCAGGAGGGCAGGGATCTTTGTCTGTTTTGTTCACTGCTGTAGCCCTTGTGCTCAGATCAGGGCCTGGCACACAATAGACATTATGAGTTCAATATCTGGCGAAGGAATGGCTGTCCCTTCCCTGTTCAGAACTTTCAAGGCTCCCAGTGCTCCCAGGAGAAAGCCCAGGCCCCTCTTAACTGGCCTGATTGGCCCCTCCCTGGCCTTAGCGGGGCTCCTGTCCTCCCCTGCTCTCTGATCTTGGAGCTCCTTAAACCGCCAGTATCATTATCACCACCCCTGGCCTTGGCATTAACCTTTCCCTTTGCCTAGTACACTCCCCCAACACCCGTCCCAGCTCTCACTTCCTCAGAGCAGCTCTCGGACTCATTTCCCCCACTGGACTTAGCCATTTAGTAATTATCTGACTGATGCGTTAATTATCTGTCCATATTCCCTAAGGAGACTGCGAGTTCCACAGTGGCTGAGGCTGTTCTTTCCACTTCTATATCTCCTCCTCCAGGAAGCCCTTCCTGACCCCAGGCTGGCTCAGCTGCCCCCGTGTGGGTTCCCCCATCCTGGCCTCCCACAGGTTGTCACTGTCATTGAGTCTGATCCCCTGCTAGATTATAAGCCACAGGAGGGCAGGTGAATGCTGTCATGGTCACTGCTGGGTCCCTAGCCCTCTGTCTCAGATGTTCAGAAAATATTTGCATGCATGTCAACATGTATACCCTGACCCCATAGAAACTTCTCTGCCCTGCGTCATTGCAGAGATGAACAACCTGAGGCCCACACTAATTGTGCAGTCACAGTCTCCTTTCTGCAGGTGACTATCAAGCACTGCCTGGCAGGACAGTTGGAAAAGATCCCTGTGAATATTTCCAGCTGCCTCGAGAAGGTTCTGGGTTCCCAGAAGACCAAGCCATTTCATCAACCTCCCAAAAGAAGCAGACAGGGACTGGATTCCTGGGGCGTGGACTCCAAGCCCAGTGGGCTTTCTGGAAAAAGCTGGAGTCCCAGAGTCAAGTTTCTTGTTTCAGTTATCTGCTCTGACTCCCTTACGACAGGGCTCAGTCCCCTCTTGTGGGGTCAGTTTCCTCATCTGGAAAGTGAGGGTAAGAATTCCAAACCTGCAGGCCTCAGAGACCACTGGTTGTAAAAATACATTCTCAGCACTGCAGAAGAGAAGGATCATATTATTCAACATATTTGTACATGGAAGAACTTAGAACAGTGCCTGTCACATAGTAAGTGCTCAATAAAGATCAGTTATTATTTTATCAATTTCTGTATACGGAGCACATGCTATGCACTCAGCACATGTTATTTCACAGTCCTATGAATCTGAGATCATGAGACTCATTTTTTCAGAGAAAGCAATCAAGGCACAGAGAGTCAAGGTGACTTTCCAAAGTTCACACAGCCAGCCAGAGGCTACACTGGGGTTTGAACTCATTTCTGCCAGGCTCCAAATCCAGTGCTGCTAACCATTCCCAACTTCTTCTGTTACTCAAATACACCAAACTCAGTCCGGCCACATCACACCTGTGCCTGCTGTGACCTCTGTCTGGAATCTTTCTGGCTCCTAACTGGGCAGATCTTAGCGAAAACATCCCCTCCTTGGAGAAACCCAGTTGCTCCCCTCCAGTGACCTCAGGTTCCAGTATTTCCCGCATTTATTCCTAACTGAAATTATCTTGCTTATTTAATCCCTGGCTGCTGTGTTTTCACCCTTCTAGAAGGTGAGCTCCGTGTACACAGCTCACCTGTAGAGGAGAATCTGCCATGTGGAAGGCACTCGGTAAACATTCGCATTAATGAATAAAAGGTCATTTCAGCTATCCCGCTGAGCCATGGGCTTCCTGACCCCTGAGCTAGACAAGCCTCGGAAGTCCCACGATCAGTGCAAAGTCCCTTCCCTCCTGCTGCAGTCCTGTACCAGAAGGGCTCAGCTCCCCCGGACGGGGCAGGAGTGCACAGGGAGAGATTCTAGCAAAAGGATACACCCAGTCCAGCTTGAGCCGGCAGGAAGGCAGCTCTGAGCGTGTGTCCAAGCTGTAGGTGGGTTCCAGCTCATCTGGGATCAGCATGGGCACAGGGCGGCCCCTCAGGAACATTTTCACCGAGCCCTCCTCTGCTAGGACACCCCCAGAGGTCAGGCAATGACACCAGCCCCCACCCCCATTCCCACTCCTCCTCAGGCTTCATTTAAAAATAAATAAATAAACAGGTGGGGAAACTGAGGCCAGAGAGGCAAAGGCCCACTAGCCAGGTCTCATGACCTCCAGCTCTCTCTTTCTGTCACCCCAGAAAGCCTCCTCCAAGCCCTTGCCCCGCCTCCCCACTCACCTATGCTGAAGATAACTTCTTTGGTTTTGCTGTCAGGAAAGGATACAGAAAAATAAAAAAGTATGAGTAGGCAGGTTAGAAAAGGGGAGAAAGCACGCCCCACCCCAGCACTCCCCGAGGTGTCCGATGCATCTCTGGGCTGAGTAAGGAGCGGAGCGCTGCCTCTCTGCAGGCCGTGTGCTTTGCTCGGTTGATCTTGCAGAGCCTAAGACACAGGCCCAGAGAGGCAGTGATCGCCAAAGATCACACAGCACAAGGTGGCAGGGACGCGATCCTGGAAGAGGGGAGTCACCAGGGACCCCTCCCTCCTAATCAGCACGGTGCTCCCCAACGCTCCCCACCCGTAGTCGCCCAGCGCCCCAAAACTTGAAGCAGCGGGAGGAGCGGTGAAAGTTCTAGGGAAGGGGCGTGTCCACACATTCCTTTCACCGGCCGAAGGGGGTGAGCCTCGCGGGCCTGGGCCCCCGGGGGATGAGGGAGGCCTGGGATCCAGGCCCCGAGAGCGCGGGGAGGAAAGGGGGTCTGCGAAAGGGTCTCACCCAGCTCCAAAGCTACTCATGGCGGCGGCTGGCGGAGCTCCGGGGCCGGGGGTGGAGCCGGGGCCAGCTCTGCAGCTTCCGGCCCTGGGAGGTGCCCGCGCCGGCGCGCCCTGCCCCGCCCTCCGCGGCCGACCCCTGGAGCAGGCGGGTCCCACCGGGTCCCACATCCCGGGCTGTGGAGTCCTGATATCAGGCTCCTTTGAGGGTGGGTGGGGGAGAGTGGTTGAAAACATGGACTCACTCGGGAGCGCGCCTGCCTGAGTTCAAACCCCAGCTCTGCCACTTCCCTGCAGGTAGACAAGTTGCCCAACTTGTGCCTCAGTTTTCTTATTTTATTTTATTTATTTTTTCTATATATTTTTAGTTGGCCAATTAATTTCTTTGTATTTTTAGTAGAGACGGGGGTCTTGCTCTTGCTCAGGCTGGTTTCGAACTCCTGACCTTCAGCGATCCACCCGCCTCGGCCTCCCAGAGTGCCAGGATTACAGGCGTGAGCCACCGCGCCCGGCAGTTTTCTTCTTTTAAAAATGAGCATAATAAGGGTACCCACGCTTCCCAGGGTGCTTGGGAGGGTGAAACTGGCTCATTCATGTGAAGTGCCTGGAGTCGTGCCTAACACATGACACTATGACACTATTACTGGAGTGGAGTTGAAATGTGTGGCTTTTTTTTTTGAGGCAAGAGTCTCATTCTGTTGCCCAGGCTAGAGTGCCGTGGCATCATCAGAGCTCACTGCAACCTCACACTCCTGGGCTCAAGCGATCCTCCTCCCTCAGCCTCCCCAGTAGCTGGGAGTACAGGCGAGCCCCACCACGCGGGGCCAATTTTTCAATTTTTTGTAGAAACTGGGGTCTTGCTCTTGCTCAGGCTGGTCTCAAACTCCTGAAACTCCTGACCTCAAGTGATCCTCCCGCCTTGGCCTCCCAGAGTACTAGGATTACACGTGTGAGCCACTGTCCCCAGCTTGAAATGTGTGGCTTTGACCATAGTCTGACCTTAGCCCGGCCAGAAGCCCTGACCACGCCCACTGCACCGCGACCCCTGCAGATCTCCAGCATGGCCCCGCCTCTGGGGGGGTTGCCACGCCTAGCATTCTGAGCACACCCACCTCCTCTTTCTAATTCTATCCCTGAGTTTGTTTACTCAGTCAGTGTCTTAATAATTGATTGCCACCCCCTCCTCTGGGCTCTCTTCCTCCAGCTCCGCCACGCGTTCTGACCACGTCCACTTTCACGTGACCCAGTCCCTGAGTTGAGTCTCTTTAAGGCCTCCAAGTTGGCTCCGCCTCTCGAGATTAAACCACGGCCGCCAATGGCCCCGCCCTACCTTCAAGCCACACCCGTTTCCCCCGCCAGGACCCCCTGACTCAGCCCCATCGGCGCTTCTGGAATCTGACACTCTCCCACCTGGTCTCAGCCTTTGTGACCCCCCCGGGCTCCAGGTTCTGATTCCGCCCGGGCTAACACTCTGGCCACACCCCGACCTCAGATTTTCTGCAAACTCTGAGGCTTCTGCCCTGATTGCATCCCTGAGACTCAACGGGGACTCTCTTTTACCTTAATAGCCGCGCCCATAGCCTGGCTCCTCCCTGACTTTCTCCCTGGCTCACCCTGTAACCCCGACCATGCACCTTCTTAAACTCTAGTCCCGCCCCTAAAACTCTGGCCACGCCCCTCAAAGTTGGCTCCTCCCCTCCAGGCCTTGGATGCCACCTCAATACCGGTCCCTCCAAACTTCAGGCACTGTCCCTGCGTTCCGAACTAGCTGACCCCACTCTAGGTTATGACCACGTGGCCTGGGGCATGACTCCAAGCTCCCCATCCATTCCCCTGCCTATCCGGGGTCCTGGCCCCACCCTCTGTGACATGACCCCACCCGGATCCTTACCCTTCCTTTTTGGCGCTGCAATTGCTGCTGGAGGATGTGGTGCGGCTGCGGGGGTCCTCGCGGCGCACTGAGGCAAGGCGCTCTGGTGACAAGTAGCGGCGGCCACTGCAAAAAGAGAGCGCAGCTGGGGACAGAGCCTTCGAGGCCAGCAGGAGAAGTGTCGTGGGCGAGCAAGATCCTCCCTGCACCCTCGTTGATGGAGCCGGGGCACATGAGTCCCTCTTTCTCCATACAAACAGCCTCAGTCTCCCACAAAGTCCTGGAAGAGGCCGGGGATCCCGGCTTCGTGCCTTACCTTCGTCCGGAGGTCGCTTCCTTCTTGGGGGAAGATGGGGACGTGGCATAGCCGCCCACACGCCGCGGGGGTCCCGAGCCATTGAGGGGCGTCCTGGTGGGAAGGCCTTTCAAGAGCTGACACACTGGAGAGATGAGGTTAGGGGACAGAAGAGGGTGAGTATGAGGTCCTGGCCCTGGGCCCTCCCCATCTCACCCCTGCAATGTAGCAAGGATACCTGAGGCGGTGGTGCCTAAGCGTGGAGGAGCCCGGCCCTTGGGGGTGCCCCGCGCGCGCAGCGCTGCACCCTGTTCTTCGCACGCCCTCAGGCGACGCAGTGCATCTGCCAGCGCCGCCTTTAGGACCGCCAGCTCGTCTTCCTGCAGCTGCAGCCGCTGCTCCAGCGCCGACACGCGGTCGTCTACCTCCATGCCGCTCGTGCCCGACAAATTGTCATCTGGAAGGTGGGGGACCGCTGGCTGCAGGGGCTACCCCGGAACTCCAAAGCCCCGAGGAATCCCCCGGCCGTCCCCGCTCTAAGCGGGGGCCAACCACGCCCCCTTCCTTTCCAGCTACCAGGGACTGGGACACTTAGAGATGGGCCACCGAAGATGGCTCCGAAGGGGGAAGGAAATCCCCACCGCTCTCCAGCCCGTCCCCACAGTCCTCTGCCGCAGCGCCCTGGCCGTGTGATTTTGGGGAAGTCCCTTCCTCTCACCTTCTAAAATTCTGTGACTCCAGAAGCCTCCTCACTCTGGTTTTAAGACTCTATGACTAAGATGCTAAACGTCTATGTGAGACATCAACATTTTAGAGATGACGCCAACTTACTCCTAATGACACTAACATTCTAGAATGGACCCCAACATTTCCCGACGAATATTCTATCATGGATATTAACGTTCCTTCGCTGTTCCTGGACTTTCCAAGCCAAAAGGTCATGCCGAGTTCCTCCCCTTCCCCAGCTCAGCTCGCCCCGGGGTTCTACCCTAGAGCCGGCTGCAAGGACAGAGCTTCTGCGCCCCCTGGCGGCAGACTTGGGGGTTACAGGCATCACATCGCAGACCCACGAGACCCAAGGAAGGGAGATGCGGGCGGGGATGACACCCAAACTCTTCCCCAGCAGGGGTTCGTCTCTTCTGTTTTGCTTCTTTATTTCGCTTCGGCACCCCCCCACGCCTCATATTTGACTCTCCCCCTTCTCTCCAGCTCATGGGTGCAGCCAAAATAACTCCCCCATCGCTCCTCCCACCCCGCCCATTTTTCCCGAAGTGGGAGGGGCAGAGGACCAAGGTGGACCCCGTCCCCTCTTCCCCCAAGAACACTCATACCCAGACTCATTGCTGGCCACAACCAAGGAGGCCCTGGCTCCCAGCCCGGTGGAAGGTAAGGTGGTAGCGTAAACAGGGAGGAGGCGCGGAGGTCGCACCTGCCATCCCGCGTCCCTAGGCCGCCCAGCCTGCCTGCTGGGCTCTGCAGTGCAGCCGCGGGGCCCTCCCTTCGCTCCCTGACCCTCCCTTCCAGCCCGCGGCCCAATCGCCTGCCGAGCTTTGCCCGCCCTGCCCCCCACCCAGCACCTCCCAGGTCCGGTGCTTGGACCTGCAGAAGAAGGTGGGGGCCTCTGAGGTCAGAAGGGAGAGCTCTCAGGACTTGGAACCCGTAACAGGGGGAATCTCGGGGTCCTGTTGGCATCACCTTTTGCAACCGGGGAAACTAAGGTGCAGAGAAACGCCGAAGGTCACACAGCCAATAAATGAAGCCAAGGGGACCCAATCACCTCCTCTTAATGTACCATTAATAATATTAACCACACACACACAAAAAAAGTAGCTGTTATTGTGAGCTTACATGTGCTAGGCACTGCTCAGGCAAAACACTTAGCATGCTTCCTGGTTCACGGTATGTGCTCAGTAAATCCAGAATAGAATTAACTATTTTTATGGTACCTAACGCTTTTGGCAATTCTGGTAGTTGTAGTATTATAATCCATTTTAGGAGGAAAGGAGGAAGAAGGAGACTGAAGCCCAGAGAGGTAAAGTTACTTGTGCATGGACACACAGCCTTTCAGTGGAAGAACCTATACTCAACCCAGGCTTAGGCATCCAATCATCCTGCCTCTTAGAGGGACAGAAGAGGACGAAATGAGCATTCTGGGTCCTCTGCCACGTCCAGTGGTCCCTGGCACCAGAGTGTGTGCCCAGGGGACTGAGCCTCCAAATTCAATGCCGGTCCCTCCTCAGGGTCCCCCTGATTGGAATGGAGACACTTTCACCTTGACCCTCTGTCCCCACCCAGAGAGGCCAGCTGCATTCAGAGGCCTTGGCCTGCCCTTCCCACCCCTACAACTCAGCCCTCTGCCCTTCTCCCCACCACCATTCCCCTGCCCTCCGCCCTTTTGCCCAAAGACCAGGCCCCACTTCCCACTTCTTCTCCTGTCTCCCCCTCTGCCCCCAGCTCCCTCCTCTGGGCCGGACACCCACAATGGCCCTTGGAGTGTCATATCCACTTGTCTAGAGAGAAGGGATGGGTCCTAACGGGCGGGAGGGGCAGGGCCTGAGGCCCTGTATCACTGTATTTGGGGGATGTAGTGAGGGCAAAGTCCTCTGGCTGTCCTACCTGATCCCATACTCTGCCCTCAGCTCAACACCAAATCCCACCTCCACCCTCCTCTAATCTGTCTCTCTGCTATGGAGACAGGAGAGGGTCCCAGAGGATTCAGAGGAGAGAGAGGGAGAGGGTAGAGTTCCAGGACCAGTCGACCCCCAAGTCCTCCCCTGTTCCAATCCCAAGTTCCTTCGGATTCTGCCCCCTTCTCTCTGTCTAGTCACCTCGGGGACAGGGGAAGACCAAAGCCGGTGGCTGCTTGATCTGGGCTTTGGGGACCTTGCTCTTGGGTCAGGATCCTGCTGAGGGAGAGGAAAGGGAATCTTCAGAAGGCGGGGGGATGGGGACTTGGAAGGAGGAGGTTGGGGCAGGAAGAGATGGGTCCAGCCCTGGGCGGGGCCAAGGTCGGAACTGAGGAGGGGTCTCACCGTTGCAGTATTGCAGCAGCGAGGACGTGTCGTAGAGGCCGCAGAAGGCCGGGCCGCGCTCCGCCATCGCCCCGCCACAGCCACCACCGGCCCCCCCGGCCCCAGCCCGGGCCCGGTCCCCCCCTCCAGGCCCTGCCTCCCGTTGCCATAGCAACGCCCTTCGTTCCAGCATCCCCAGCTCAGCCTGCCTGGCATCAGGCGGCCGGCGCTGGGCCTGGCACTGGGGTCATCCCCTAGGATGCCCAGAAAGGGGGGTTGGGACACCCCCCGCCAAGCCCCTAACACAATCCTCGGGCCAGGATTGGCTGCGCCGGGATCCCCCTAGGTACGGTCTGGCCCAGCCCACCACCGGAGTGTATTCTTTCTAGACCCCCTCCTCTCCTGGTCAGAACCAATGAGAGCCTGTCGCTCAGGCCCCTCCACCAATAAGAATGCAGAGGGATTGGAAGGGGCAGGGCCTTCCCCGCTTTTCAACTTGAGGCGTAGCCCCCAGCTCTGGGAGGAGGATGAGGTAGGTGGAGGAAGGCATCCTCTGCGCCCAACACCTTCTCCACCTTATTGGGTTTTCCAAAAGCCACTCTCTCCTCCCTGCCCCCCGCAAGACCAGGGCCTGACATTGGAGCCCCAAATCGGCCCAGGTAGCCCTTGTTTATTAGACCAAGACCCACCCCCAGGGCTCTGAGCCCCACCCCCAGAATCTGTGGGTGCTAAAGTTTTATTCCCGCCGCCCGAACCATCAGCACCGCCCCCGGAATGTCCGAAGGTTTTTATTAGAGCACTTTGTCCAGAGCTCTTGACACGACCTTCTTATAGGATTAGCTCTGCCCTCGGAATGTAGACACCCCGCCCCCAAGTCCGTTAGTCCCTCCCGAACCTTCCTTTCCACCTTCCCGTCTGCGGCCCCAGGCCCTTAGCCCCGCCCCTAGAGCCCTGGTCTCCCACAACCTTGTTGTCCAGTCCAGGTTTTGACAAAGGCTCAGTTGTGTGGCCTGGGCCAGCTCGTGTGTCAGACAGAGATGGCTCGGAAGTCATGGGGGAAGAGGGGAGGGTAGAAAGCCTGACAATGGATTTAAAGAAGAGTGGACCGCCTTCCCCAAGTCTCCACTAAGGGTCAACCCCCAGATCATGTTTCATAGGCAAGAGAAGTGAAGTCAAGAGCGAAAAGAGATTTGCCTCCGGACACACAGGCAGATATCGGAAGCTTCTGGAACCAGATTGACTTGGATTTGAATCCCGACTCCACCACTTTCTGGTTGTGTGACCCTGAGGCTCAGTGTCTGCACCTGGAAAGTGGAGGCTCATACGCATGCCTACCTCTTTCATTCATTCAGAAATGTTTACTGAGTGCCTACTATGTGCCAGGCTCTGTTCTAGGTGCTGAAGTTTCAGGAGGGATCGAGGCAGCCTCAGAGTTTACTCCAATGGGTTTTTCAGTTCAGTGGAATATGTAAACCACCATACACAAAATAAATAACACTAGCTAGCATTTACTGAGCACTTACTATGTGCCAAACACTCAGTTATCCCAGTTATCCTCGCCAAAAGCCCTATTTTCAGCAGAATTTTACAGATGAGGAAACAGGCACAGAGCTGGTAAGATCATTCCAGATCTGGTAAGCAGCATGAAGATGATAAAAAAAAAAATACATATAATCAGGAAGGATGGGAGTGTGAGGCTGATTTAGAGACAGTAGAGCCAGGGAAGTTCTCTCTGAGGAAGTGACATTTGAGCTGAGATGTAAATGACAAGAAGGAAGCCATTATGCCTAGAGTCGGGGTGGGAGAAAGCTTCCCAGACAGAGGAAACAGCTGGAACAAAGGTCCTGAGGTAGGTTTGAGCTTGGCATATTCTTGGGGCAACAAGAAGAGTGGTGAGGATGGAGCCTCGGAGGGAGAAGGGAATGGAAGTCTATAAGGTCAGGGAGATGATGGACCTTCCAGATCTTGAAGGCTGTGGGAAGACTTTTGCAGTTTGTCACTGTATGAGCCCCAGTGAGGCCACGTATGGAAACCACACATTAGTACAGTGCCTGGCACACACTAAATGACTAGCAACCCCTCCGAATTTCCCGGTGAACACTTGCTATGTGGGGCATCAAAATCAATGATGATCAAAGTGACCACCAAAATAGCCATGGGCTGTTATCATTCTAGGATCATAGCTAATTGCGTTGCTAATAGAAGCCAAGCAGTAACCAGGGCGTTCTGCCTCCTACCCTCCGGCTTCTCCCACCCCGCAATCCCCATGAGCTCAGATTCTAAGAGATGTCTAAGGGATGTCAGACTCCCTCATTCACACTTCTGAAGTGGGCTGCAAAGTGTTAAGGGCTGTGATGACAGGGGGGGTGTCCCCAGAGGACTATGGGAGCCCAGGGGAGTTCAGATGCTGGGGTTCCATGTGGTGGGGGAGGGGAGTAAAATCAGGGTGTGGCTGAAAGAACAACAGGCGACGAATTCAGCCAGACAGGTAACGGGAAGGGGATGACACACAATGAGTCAGAGCCAGCCCTTGCCCTGGAGAGGCTCCCAGCCTCAGTATGGGGACCTGACACCATCAGGATCCACGTGGGCCAAGTGACCTTGGCCCAATGGCTTGGCTTTTCCTCCTCTGCAAAATGGGAGTCATCCACTTCCCAGGGGTGAAGAGCAGGTTCAATGAGCTCATGGGTGGGGCAGGCAGGGCTCACAGGCTCTCTTTGTCTTTTCTCTCTGCCTCTAGGTTTTCTTCTCCCTGAATCTTTCTCTCTCATCCCCATCTCTGTCTTCCTTTACGTCTCTGTCTGGAAAATGGATTTCAAAGTTGGACATCCTGGGTCCTTGCTTCATCTCTATGAGCGATGTCACCTTGAGCAAGTTACTACCCCTCTCTGAGCCTCAGTTTACTCATCTGGAAAATGGGGCTAGTACCTGTGCTACAGGTCTGTTATGAGGAGTAAGTGAAGTACACACATGTAAAATGCCCAGTATCTGGTACCCATTATTATTAAGATTATTACTGATACTTATCTCTGACGCTGTTTTTCTCTCCGCCTCTCTTCCCCACCCCACGCTGTCTTTCTGACTCTTTCTTTGTTTCTTTCCCTACCACTGCTTCTGTCAGTCTGTCTCCTTCTATGGGTCTATGCTTGAGCTGGGAGCTTCATGAAGCCAGAGTGAGAGCTGTCTGTGCCAATCACCAGAGTTTCCCCCATGGCCAAGGTCATAGCCTGCTACATAACAAGTACTCAGTAAAATGAATTGAACCCTGATCTCTGCTGAACCAGTGTTGGGCATTGCTGGGGACACAGCTGTGACTGAGACAGCCTCAGCCCTGCCCTCACAGGGCTCACAGTCCAAGAGAGGAAAAAACTAAGATCTGGGTTTTTTTAACATTACTTTTTGTGTATTTAATAGGATTCCATACACTTCAGTCTATATCTTTTGTTTGTTTGTTTGTCTGTTTTAGACAGAGTCTCACTCTGTTGCCCAGGCTAGAGTACCATGGCGTCAGCCTAGCTCACAGCTACCTCAAACTCCCGGGCTCAAGTGATCCTCCTGCCTCAACCTCCCAAGTAGCTGGGACTACTGGCATGCACCACTATGCCCAGCTAATTTTTTTCTACTTTTAGTTGTTTGGCTAATTTTATTTCTGTTTATAGTAGAGACGGGGTCTCGCTCTTGCTCAGGCTGGTCTCAAACTCCTGAGCTCAAGCAATCCTCCCGCCTCGGCCTCCAGAGTGCTAGGATTACAGGCGTGAGCCGCCGCACCTGGCCAGATCTGTTTGTTGAGTGAATAAATAAGCTAACTTTGAGATGGGCTTGGAAGACTTGACAAAAATTGTGGGAAGGGGCAGTCAGGCAGAGAAAACTGCTAGAACAAAGGCAAGGGGTGCTGGGAAGACTGGAAGCCGTAGGAAGTCATGGAGGCCAGGCTGGAGAGCTCAGTGAGGACCTTGAAAGCCACTGAGGGGAGCCTGAGCTTTGTCCTGAGGGCACTGGGGGGGGGCCTTGGCAGCTTCTGAGCAAGGAAGGGACAGGATCAGGTTTGTGTACTAGCATGACCCGTCTGGCTGCCTGGCTGCGCTATTGGGGGTTGAGGCTGGGTACAGGACTAAGCTCTAGAAGCCTGGAGGAAAATGCCTAGGCCAGCCTGCCCTCCTGGGTGCTTGGAAAGGGCTTCAGGGCTCGCCTTCCACCACCAGAGGGCAGCAGGGACTCCTACCGCTTCCAGTCTCTCCGCGGGTCATCCGAGGGTGGGATGTTTGCTCCAGGATTTGGAGGCGCGAGAGGCTGCAGCTGTCCTTGGGGCCCCAGCTGAGAGCCCCTCTGCTCTCCCGTCCCCCATCCTGGCCTCTGGGCCCCTGGAGCCCCCACCCCAACCCGGCATGAGACTATGTCAACACCGCCCTGCCCTGCTCTGGCCAGGACAATATTTGCCCTCAGGATCTGGGGAGGTCACTATGGAGACCGCACCCCCCGCTACCGCCCGGAAGAGGCCTAGGGGAGCCGCGTGTCTCTGTCTGACTGTGTCTTTGAGAGAGTCTACCCCTGTCCTTACCTCTCTGGGCTCCAAGTCCCTCTCTCTGTCTCTGTCTCTGTCTTTCTATCTTTGTCTCTCTCTCTGCAGCTGTGAATCTCAGGGGGCCTCCCATTCCTGGCCTCAATCCCCCCAGGGCGCCCCCTCTCCCCATCTCTCTCTGCCTCATTTCTTCCGCACCATCTGCTAACACCCCAGGCCCCCGTCTGCTCCCCGCAGGCTCTGCTTGGCCAGGCAGCCCCATGGGGAGGAGACTGAGGCCTTCCAGCATCTTCCCCACCATGGTGCCCTGGGGGCCTGGGCACTGCCTGGTCATTGCTATCCTGAGGACTGCTAGCAATATCATTGCTATTGCAAGCGCCAGGAGACTGGGAATCAGAGGCAATCCATAAAGGGAAGCAGACAGACACCCAGAAACAAGACGGACAGACTCCCAGAAAGAAGACAGCAAAAGAGAAAGGAGAAAGTTCAAAGACAGGCAAAAAGATACTGACCCACAGCAAGAGAGGGACCAACAGAACCAAGCAGAGAGGCAGAATGGGACAAGGAGAGAAAAGGAGAAAGGAGAGATTTGGATCAAAGAGAGAGAGAGAAGTCAGGACAGAGAGAGACAGACAGACAGACAGCAGAGAGGGAAAGGCAAGGGGAGAGGAAGGGCTTGAGAGGGAGGGAGAGACTTGCAGAGGCAGGAGAAGGGTGGGAGCAGCGAGCATGCTAAATTTAGAGCCAGGAACAGAGAAGGGAAATAGAGATCCAACTCCCATAGTGTTGAAAGGCTGGGAATGAGGCTCCTCTCTTTCTGGGTCCCCTGGGGTAGGGGTGGGGCATGGCATTTGGCTGCCAGGGAGGGGCTGGATAGTGAGGAGGAGGAGGAAGGCTCAGGATGTTGCTCTGCCTGAAGCTTCCAGAAGCCTTGAGCATGGGAGCTAGAGAGGGTCTATATGGCCACCCCCATGACCCAGCTCCCCCCCCCCACCATCCTAGACCCCAGGAGACTGCAGAGGACCCAGGAGGGCTGGGGCACTGCAGGAGGACCCAGGCATCTACCTGCCCCTTCCTCCCCCCTCCAATCCTCCAGGCCCACCCTTGTGTCCCCCTAGAGGGGGTGTGAGGGAGGGGTGGGGAGTCATTTCTCTCCTCTGGGTCGATCTCTCAGGCTCTCCCTCCCTTCAACCCTCATGGCCATCTCTCAATCTGTCCCTGTCATCTCTCAGTTTGTATCTATTCTCTCTCTCCGCCCTCCCTCCCCCTTTATCTGTATGTCTCTTTGTCTGTCTGTGTATTTCTCTCTATTTCTTTTTCTCTGTCTCTCTTAATCTGTTTCTCTCTTCCCCTAGGTCTCTCTCTTCTCTCTCTCCCTCCCTGTCTTTCTCTGTTGGCCTCTCTCCTTCTTGATGCTTGGTTTCTTTTCCGGTCTCCCACCACCTCACTCCTTCCCCTGCTTCTCCACCCCCAGCTCCCCAGCCTTTCTCCTCCCAACTCCTCTCCTCCCTCCCTTCCTCAGGGGAATGACCCCCAGGCCTTCTAGAGGCCAAGGAGAGACTCCCTCCCAGCCCCAGCCCCTGCCAGAGGTGCCCGAAACTTCAGACCTCTTCCCCACCCCATTCCCCACCCCATTCCTTGAACTGAGCCTTTCCCAGGACCCAGAGGGCGCCAGGAATGTGGGGCAGAGAGCAAGGATGCCGGCCAGAGGCCAGGAAGCTGGGACCCCCGCCTCCCCCCACACTCATTCCCTTCCAGCGTCTGCTGGGGACCTCACACCACCACTTACTCCCTGCCTCTCCTGGGGCCTTGATTTCTCCTCTGCAAAATGGGCAGACTCACCTCTGTCCCAGTTATCTTACGGTCCCAGGGGAGTGTGTGCTCATGAATGTTAATAGCATGATTAATGCGCATGAATTGATGGTTTGTGTTAAGGGAGACAAGGACACTGGGAACTGGAGGACTGGGTGCTAAGCCTTCCCGGTCACGTACAGAGGTTCCCATATTTAGGGCAGAGAAAGAGCCTGGAAGTAGAGATTGTAAGAGTGTGTGTGACTCGGTGGTACCTGACCATGAGACCCCTCAAGAGGCTATGGTTTAGTGTGTGTTTGTGGGACCATGGTGTGTGCGCCTGTGTGACCATAAGAGATGGGATTGTGTGTGCGACACATGTTCAAGTGTATGCAACTCGTGCATGTGCGTGGGACTGGGAGGTGAGTTGTCTGTAGACCACTCACTAGGTGTGGCTGTGCGAGGGACGGTGGCAGAATGTGCCTCAGTGACAGGTGGGGAATGCGTGTTGTTGGAATGTGACCGTGGACTCCGGGTGAATGTGTGAAGTGTGTGAGTGTGTAAGAGTGTTCACGGGTGTGGTTGCGTAACATCGTGTGCGACTTTCAGCTTGTGTCATAAAAGGATTGTGTGACTGCGTGAACAACCGCATAACCGTGTCCACGTTTTTCATTGACAATCCTTCCTTAAGCCTGTGCTCCGGACAGTGCCAGGGACCCAGTGGTGACCGAGATGTCCTGGCTCTGTCCTCCCCAGGGCACACAGGCCAGCGAGGGAGACAGTGTTTGTGACATGACCTGGTGACTGTGTGTGTGACTGTTAGTGTTACAGAGACTGCAGGAAGCTGCGATTGTGTTACTGTGTGTGTGTAGGAGCCCACGGCCCCCGACATGTGGCTGTGTGTCACTGTGGATGACTGTCAACCTGTGGGCTAGAGACCGTGGCTCTCTGGGTGTGACTGTGGGATTGCACAACTGTGATTGAACGTGTGTCTCTGTAACAGTGTGTGAGAGTCCCTGACTGTGCCTGTCTGTGGCTCAGCGTGTGGGAGCGTGTGGGAGCGTGTGTAGCACTGCGCGAATGACTGAGTGGCTGAGGCTCTGTGTGTGAGCGGCTAGGTGGGACAGAGTGGTCTGTGACCAGGGGGCTGCAGGTGGGACAGTGTGAGAGAGTGTGCACACTTGGCGAGGGGTCCCTGACTGCTCTCCCACCTGACTGAGTGACTGTGATATTCACAGGACGGCCCCCTTGCTCTGCTCTGGCTCTGCCCCCAGCTCCCCCCAGCTCTTCCCTGGCCGGCCCTGGCCCCGCCCCCTCCCACCACCCAGGCAGCCAGCGCCTGTCACCTCTCCCAGAGCCCAGGCGAGGCAGTGGAGGCAGCAGAGGCAGGGGCGGCAGGAGCAAGTGATCAGGAGCAGTACTGGGGACAGGTGAGGGCTCCCACTTCTCTGCCCCCCCTCCCCATCAAGTCTCTGACGCTGTCACACTGTTTCTCAGCCTCTGCTTTCACCGCTTTCTGTCCGTCTGTGCCCACGGTCTATTCTCGTCTCTGTCTGTCTCTTGGTGTCTCTGTCTCCATGTCTTTTTTTTTTTTTTTTTGAGACAGAGTCGCACTGTGTTGCCTGGGCTACAGTGCCGTAGCGTCAGCCTGGCTCACAGCAACCTCAAGCTCCTGGGCTCAAGCGATCCTTCTGCCTCAGCCTCCCAAGTAGCTAGGACTACAGGCATGTGCCACCATGCCCAGCTCATTTTTTTTTCTATATATATTTAGTTGGCCAATTAATTTCTTTCTATTTATAGTAGAGACGGGGT
>CAUYRT010004134.1:0-76555 GCA_963574885.1 Lepilemur ruficaudatus
TAAGCTTGAGCCCATTATTCAAAGTGAGGTGACACAAGACCCGAAGAATGGGCCCCACTTGTACTCGCCATCAAATTGGTACTGACTGATTAACACTATGGTGCTCAAATGGTGGTGGTGTTCACTAGGGATTTGGGGGTAGGGGATAGACCCACATCTGAGAGATGTGGTGAGCACTGTGGAGGGGAGGGGCATGCTTGAAATGTATTTGGGGATGGGTATTAGGGGTCACAATAGGGGGTAGGAAATTCTCTAAAACTGATTTATGTGAATAGCTGTACAACTTGGTAAATTTACTAATAACCATTTAATTGTACACTTAAAATGGAGTAAAGACATGATATGTAAATTACACTTCAATAAAGAAAATATAAAATAAAAGAGAAGCTTGATAACCAGAAAAAAAAAATCAGGATCCTACGATCCTGGTGGGCCTGAATCCTCCGATGTTCACTTTCCTCCAGCAAAGCACCCAATCAGTTGCAAAGGCAAACTTGCTGTGTTTTTTCCCCACCCAGTGGAAGTGGGCTTAACCAAGAATGGACTGCCAGCACCCCACCCCCTCCGCCGTGCTCAGAGAGAGAGTCAGGGCAGTACCTCGCAGGTGCACTCCTAAATTCGAGACTAAGTACAGGTCCCTGTTTACTGAAATCATTGTTAAATTTGGCACTGATTCTACTTTAACCACAGGCCCACCAAGGCCCTCCATTCAGGTACTGAGGAGTGGCTTAAAAGAGACAGGAAACCTGAGTATTCCTGCTGCTCAGAGCCTGAGCGTCACACTCTTCACTTTGCGTGTCTTAGGGAGGGAGCTAGAATACCACCCCAGTGCCATACCACGTTTTTACGATTTTCAAGGAATACTCCCACTATGTTACCGGACCCTCGTGACCACCCTATGTGGAGGGCAGGGTGGGGATGAGCACCCTCACTGTGTATGTGGAGATCCTGCACCATTCAGCATCATTCAGCAAGTCACCTGCAGTCAAACATGAGTCCCTGACAGAGGTGGTTCCAAGTCTGGGTGTTATCTCCACCTCTCCCTGCTGACTCTGTCACTCACTGCCACTGATTCACACCTCTGGGCCTCCTATACACTGATAATCTGCCTTTGCTTCTTTCCCCACTTGTCCCTTTTCACTGTCCTCCCAGACCTGGTGTAGAGCCCCCAGCAATGAGGCCGGCTCTGCAGGTGTCAGCCCTTCCCTGCAGCCTGCCACCCAAGCTGGCTGGGGGAAGCGCCACTTCGTGCATTCATAGACTAATTTGGGAAGAAGTATGTACATAATGAGTGCCTCACTTATACATACAGTATGTTTTCCCCCTTAAGTCTCCTTATGTGTCCTGCAATAGAATTTTTTTTCATTTGTGTTTTATGCATTCTTCATCAGATTAACTCTCATATATCTTATGATTTCTGTTGATATTGCAAATGGCATTTTATATTCTGTTACATCTTCAAGTTCATTACCGCTGATATAGAAGGACATTATATGTTTTATGTCTATCTTGTTTCTGGAAATATATAACTTGACTCTCTTCTTGGTTCTCAGTTTGTTGATTCTGATAGTTTTTCTAACAAAATGGTAGTAGTTTTGTATCTTCCCTTTTAATCAACATGTGTGTGTGTGTGCGTGTGTGTGTGTGTGTGTGTGTGTGTGAGTTACTTCATCAGCCAAGCCCTCCCTTACTATGTAAACTGTAATGTTGATAGTGGGCATTCTTGTCTTATTTCCAATCTTAAAGGAAGTGAGTATAAAGGGAGACAAATATTGGATGTTTGCTATAAGTTTTTAGTATAAGACTTTTATCAAATTGAAGAAATTTCTTTCTATTCCTAGTTTTCCAAAAGAGTTAGTAACATAAAGTGTTGAATTTTATCAAGTGCTTTTCCCTTCCCTTATTAAAATAAGAATGTCTTTTTCCTTTTGTTTAATATGGTAATATACATTATAGATTTATATTGTGGTAATATACATTATAGATTTTCTGATATAATGCCCATTTTTAAATTGACAATTAAATATCAGGGTCCTAGGACACCTGCTTCCAGCTAGGATGCTAAGATGGAGTGGTTTGTGAGCACACCAATACTCCTGCTGAACAGCTAGAAAAGTCAGGGAAAAAAATACCCCCAGCCCCCCAAAAAATATCGATTTAGGACTTGAAGGGCCAAAATCCCTGAGCAAAGGGAAGAAGATAGAGGTGAGCTGGCTGTATTTCCTCTAGGAGAAATAGCCAGTTCTTGACACACATACCTGGCAGAGAACCACTGATAAGGAGCAGAGAAAATAGCAGGGGTTTTGACAATCTCATGGGGCTGAGTGGATGAAAATTGAAGAAAGAGTAAAAGTAAATGGATTGAAAAAGATAAACCAGGAAAATACCAACTAAGGGAAGGCTGAAGGCTGATATCCCCTATATCAGATATCAACATCTATTATAAAGCTGCAGTAATTAAGACAGTGTAGTATTGGCATGAGAGTAGACAAACAGACCAATGGAACAAAATAGAAAATCCAGAAGCAGACCCATAGTACACACTCACTTGGCTTAGGACAAAAATGTCGCTGCAATGCAGGAGAGAAATATTGTTTGTTTTCAATTAGTTATACTGGATCAATTATATATTCATATGGGAGAAAAAAGTGAATCTTAAACCCTACTTCATACTATGTGCAAAAAAAAAAAAAAAAGAATTCCAGATAGATTGTAGCTCTAGACCTGAATGATAAAATAATAGTGTTCCTGGAAGAAAGCAGGAGAATATTTCCATGACTTTGGAATAGACAAACGTTATCTAAAAAGGAAATTTATTTAGATCTTCTTTAATTTCTTCAAAAAATATTTCATAATTTTCAGAGTATAGGTTTTGCATTTCTTTTGTTACATGTATACCTAAGCATTCTATTCTTTTTGATGCTCTTATAAATAAATTGTTTTCTTAATTTCATTTTTGGATGTTCACCTCTGGTGTATGTAGATACAATTGATTTTTGAATATTTTATCTTATTCTATGCAAATTTTATGAACTCATTTATTGGTCCTAGGAGCATTTTAGTGGATTCCTTACAATATTATATAGACAAGATTATATCATCTGCAAATAGGGATAGTTTTACTTCTTCCCTTCCAATCTGGAAGCCTTTTCATTTTCTTACCTAATTGCCCTGTCTAGAATTCAACAATGTTGAATAGAAGTGATGGATGTAGACTTCCTCATCTTGTTTCTGATTTTAGGGGGAAAGTATTTAGTTTTTCACTATTAATAATGACATTACCTGTGGATTTTTCAAAAATGACTTCTGTCAGGTCAGGGAAGTTCCTTCTATTCCTAAATTGTTGAGTATTTTTTACCATGAAATGGTGTTATTTTGTCAAATTCTCTTCCTGAACTCATTGAGATAACTATGTAGTTTGTCCTTATGCTATTGATATAGTCTATTACATTAATTGATTTTCATATGTTGAGCCAACCTTGCATTCTTTGGATAAATCCCTCTTGGTCATGGTATGTAATCCTTTCTACATGTTGCTGAATTTGACCTTTCAGTATTTTGGTGAGGATTTTGCCTCTATACTCATAAGGAATATTCGTTGGTAGTTTTATTTTCTTGTGATATCTGTGTCTGGTTTTGATAGCAAGATAATACTGGCCTTATACAATGACTTGAGAAATGTT
Organism: Lepilemur ruficaudatus; assembly: GCA_963574885.1. NCBI lineage: Eukaryota > Metazoa > Chordata > Mammalia > Primates > Lepilemuridae > Lepilemur > Lepilemur ruficaudatus. Next base: position 3,684 of record CAUYRT010004134.1, read on the forward strand.
CTCTCCTCTTTTCTTTTTTGGGAAATTTGTAAAGAATTTGTACTAATTCTCGCTTAAACATTTGGAAGAATTCACCAATGAAGGAATTTGGGCTGAGACTTTTATTTGTAATTAGTTTTTAGCTACTACTTCAATCTCTTTACTTGTTCTAGATCTGTTCACATTTTCTATTTCTTCTTGAATCACTTTTGGTAATATGTGTCTTTCTAAGAATTTTCTCATTTAATCTAAGTTATTCAGTGTAGCTAAGTTGGCATACAGTTGTTCACAGAGTTCTTCTCTTAAAATCCTTTGTATTTTTGTGAGGTCAGTAGTGTTGTCACCTTTTTCATTTATGATTTTAATAGCTTGAGTATTTTCTTTTTTTCTTTTTTTTTTTTTTTTGGTTAGCTAAAGATTTGTTAGTCATCTTGATATTTTCAAAGAAACAACGTTTGCTGTATTTATATTCTCCATTATTTTTCTATTATTTATTACATGAATTTCTGCTTTCATTTTTGTGTTTTCTTTCCTTCTTTTTGTTTCAGGGTTAGTGTGCTCTTTGTTTTCCAGTGCCCTAAGATACAAGATTAAGTTTGAGGTTTTTCTTCTTCTTTTCTTAATATAAACACTTAAAGTATAAATTTTCCTCTAAACCCTGCTTTAAGTTTTTTTATGTGTGTCTTCATTTTCATTCCTCTCAAACTATTTTCTGACTTTCATTTTGATTTCTTGGACCCATTGTTTATTTAGAAGTGGGTTGTTTAATTTCCTCATATTTGTGAATTTCCACTTTTGTTATCAATTTGTTATTTCATTCCCTTGTAATCCGAGACCATACTTCATATAATTCTAATTCTTTTAAATTTAGGCTTGTTTATGACCGACTATATGGTCTATCCTGGAAAACATTAGAGAATAATTTGTATTTGTGTCTTGTTTGGTGGAATGTTCTATAGATGTCTGTTAGGCCTACTTGGTTTGTAGTATTGTTCAAGTCTTCTATTTTCTTATGAAACTTCTGTCTAGTTGTTCTATCCATTATTGAAAGTGGAGTACTAAAGTCTCCAACTATTATTTTTGCATTGTTTATTTATTCCTTCAATTCTGACAGTCTTTGCTTCACATACTTGGAGGCTCTGCAGTTTGTTGTACATACGTTAATTTTTATGTCATCATAAGAGACGGATACTTTTATCATTATAAAATGTCCATATTTATCTCCATTAATTTGCTTTTTGTCTAGTTTGTCTGATATTAGTATAGCCATTCCCGGTTTCTTATAGTTCATGTTCACATGATATATCCTTCTCCATTCTTTTACTTTCAGCCTATTTGTATCTTTGAATTTAAAATGTTTTTCCTGTAGATAGCATATAGTTAGATCATGGTCCTTTTTCTTAAGCCAGTGTAACAATCTCTACCTTTTGATTAGATTGTTTAATCTATTCACATTAAATGCTGTTATCATTATAGTTGAAGTTACAGTTGCCATTTCACCTTTTGTTTTCTACATGTCTCATGTCTTTTTTGTTCCTCTGTTGCTCCTTTCTTTTTTTTTTTTTTTTTTTTTTTGAGACAGAGTCTCACCCTGTTGCCCAGGCTAGAGTGCCGTGGCGTCAGCCTAGCTCACAGCAACCTCAAACTCCTGGGCTCAAGCAATCCTTCTGCCTCAGCCTCCAGAGTAGCTGGGACTACAGGCACACACCACCATACCCGGCCAATTTTTTCTATGTATTTTTAGTTGGCCAATTAATTTCTTTCTATTTTTAGTAGACACGGGGTCTCGTTCTTGCTCAGGCTGGTTTCGAACTCCTGACCTTGAGCGATCCGCCCACCTCGGCCTCCCATCCAGAGTGCTAGGATTACAGGCGTGAGCCACCATGCCTGGCCTACTTTCTTTTGCATTAAGTAAATACTGTCCAGTATAACATTTTAATTCCTTTAATGATTTTTTCCACCATGTTTTTGGAGTTATTTTCTTGGTGGTTTCTGTAGAGCTTACCATATACATGTTAATTTATCAGAATCTGCTTCAGATTTATACTAATTTAATTCCAGTGAGACATAGTAATGTTACTCCTATATAGCCCTATCCACTTTCCCCTTTTGTGCTATCATTGGTGTAACTATTATATCTAGATATGCTACAACCCCAAAAATATGCAGTTAAAGTTATTACTTTATATAATTTGTGTCTTTTAAATAAGCTAAGATAAAAAAGGAGAACAAGTATTTATTTATAGAATTTGTATATTAACCTTCTTATTTGCCATTTCTGGTTCTTTGTTCTTGTGGATTCAAGTTACCATCTAGGGTCATTTTCTTATTCCAATACAGCCTTGTTCCTACATATCTTTTTTGCACTTGTATTATCAAATGTATTACATCTTTATATGTAATAGGTCCAATAACACAATTATATACATATTGTTTAATACAATTGTTTTCTGAATTAAGAGAAGGAAAGAAATATGCTTTTATACTTCCTTTTATAATTACATAATTATCGTTACTCTTCTTATTTGCTTGTTTGTTTCATGTGAATTCAAACTACTGTCCAGGATCACTACCTTTTAGTCCAAAAATTTCTTTTAGTATTTCTTGTAAGGCAGGTCTTCTAGCAACAATTTCCCTCAGATTTTATATGGGAATGTCTTTTTTTACTCTTCATTTTCAGAAGATTGTTGTGTTGGCTATAAGATTATTGGTTGACAGGTTTGTTTGTTTTTCCAGCACTTTAAATATGGCATCCCATTTATTGCTTGTGATGAAAAGTTAATTGATAACCATATTGAGGTGCCCTTGTGTGTGATGAGTGTGAGTACTTTTCTGCTGCTGCTTTCAGAATTTTCTCTTTGTGTTTGTCTTTTACTCTTTTTACTGTGACCTGTCTATGTGTGGATTTCTTTGTATTTACTGTATTTGCAACTTGTTGAGGTTCTTAGGTGTACACATTAATGGCTTTCATCAAACTTTAGAAGTTTTCAGCCATGATTTTTTTCAAATATATTTTCTACTCTTTTTTGTCTTTCCTTCTGCAGTTCTCCAATTATTCAAATGTGTCCCATATTTCTCTGAGGCTCTGTTTTATTTTTCTTCATTTTTTTCTCTCAGTTCTTCAGACTGCACAATCTCTATTGATCTATCTTCAAGTTCACTGATTCTTTCTTCTGCCAGCTCAAATCTACCATTAAACCCTCCAATAAAATTTTAATTTCAGTTATTATACGTTTCACCTTCATAACTTTCATTTGTTTTTTATCATTTCTGTCTCTTTATCATTATTCTCTATTTTATGAAACATCATCCTTATACCTTCCTTCCTTTACTTCTTTAAGCATGGTTTCCTATAGTTCTTGGAACATATCAGTAATAGTTGCTTTGAAGTCTCTGTCTGCTAAGTCTGACATCTGGGCCCATCACAGTTTCTAGGGCCTGGTGTACACTGATCCCCTGCTCTGGGGCTTGTTGGTGATGTTGCTGTTTGCCTGTTCATTTGTTTAGTGACTTGACTGGATTATTTTGGTGGTCTATTTCCCCCTAAGAATGTAGCCTCTGATGTCATCACTCAGAAGGTGCATCTCTGGGCATGCACACTGTCCAAACAGCACTAATAAAACACATCTCTCTTTGCTTACTTTGCCTGTGCTCTCTTTGACTGTCTCTTTCCCTGACATCTCTGTTAAGTTGTCCGCCTTCATTGATATTATGCCCAGCTATTAGCCCCCACTAATTGCTGGCTAATTGTTCTATTATATTTGACAGTGCCCTAAGGCTTAAATTGCTCCAGAGTCTGATGCAATTAAATTTGGGTCCCTTTTCAGGGGTAATCTTTGAGGCCAGTCTTTGAGGTTTGTGTCAGCCGCCAGAGAGCTTCTCTTAGCTGTCTCTTCTTATAATTCCCTCTGGTAAACTGCTAGATGGTCTAAGGTTAAGCTTATTACTTCCACGGAGCAACCAGTCTCCTCTTAACTGCGTGTCACCAAAATCTCCATTGTTTCTAAGAGCATTCTTAGGCTTGTACTTCCTCACACTATGGTAAAACTAAAGTTCCTTAGCCGGAGAGAGCTTCAGAGCTCTTTGTTCTAGTGGCCTGCCTCTGCCATCTAGCACCAAATCCACAGCTCTGCTCCAGAGCTAGGGGTCAGGACAGAGACCTGTTTCTCCCAGTCACACACCTGCTTCATGAGGTTCATTGGTGTCACTCTGGGCTGGGATAGTCGCCTCCAGTTTTTGTGGTTTGCTTTTCCTGGCACAGAAGATGTTCCCCGACTACCAAGCTAGGGTGTGGTAATAGAGCCCTCTGTTCCTGGCCTGCCATGCCTAGGGTGGATCTTCTGCCCTATTAGTGGGCCTGGGCAGATAAAGAAAACCTTATACTTCTCAACCACTCTGAGTGAAGAAGGAGCCATTTATCTTGGTTGTACCTGCCCAAAAGGGAAGTGTGGAAGTTCCCTGGCTGTGAGCTGTGAGAGGAGGAAGGGAGGATGTGAGCTGTGGCTCAAATGCCACACATATCTGTTGTTATCAAGATCCAGGAAACTTTATCAAATCAATATGTCCTTATCTGCTGCAAGCCCTAAAGAAGACTTTCAGTGACTTAAAATGTTTTATAACATACATAATTCCCACCAGTTACATTTGTTTCACTGGGGAGAGGGCCCGTGGACTGCTCACATGCCCCTTTGGGAAATCATCTCTCCACAAATCATGCTAAGGTTCCCGGGAATGCACAGCTGGCAGGTGCTGTGGGCTCCTGCTTGCAACTTGGATGCTGAGCCATGGAGAATACGGACAAGACAAGAAGAGGGGGAGGGAAACAGCAGAGTGTGCGGAGGAGGAAAAGGAGGGAGAGAGAAGAGAGCGATGCGGTCTAGCTGACCATAACTTTGGTAATAGCGTGAGAACAAATAAAAATTAATCTGGTGCCATCCGGGAAAAGCACTGCACACAAGACAGGTTGCAGACAGTCTCTGGCAGCTCTGCCTCCAGCTGTGAATGTCTCAGCCTCAGTCTCCCCCAGGTGAAGGCACCCTCACTTTGGACTTTCATTTCTCTCCTCCGTGCCCTTCTCAGCTCTTTTTTCCATTTCTAGAGTACGTTGCCAGGCTTTAATTCACACTAAAGAAGGTGTCCCTGGCTGGGAACTGCTTAATATGCAATCCTGCTAGAGCAATTTGCCTTGTAACAGGGAACACCCTATTCATTGTAAAGGCAAGATCCTCTGAGGAACTTACAGCTTCATCACTAGGTCAGCTCAGGATCTATTAAGCAAGAGAGAAGAAGGAACTTCTAAAACACTAACCGAGGCTGCTTCTCATGTTCATAAGGCCTCTCGAGCCAGACATTCTGGCTAAAAAAATTTCTGCCATGTCCACAGATCCGAGGAGGCACGCTGTCTCAGTAAGCACAGCTGCTCTCCATTTGGTTAATGATAGCCCATCTCAAATTCGGTGTATGCAAACAAAAGAGCCAGCAGGCCCAGCTCCACAGAGCTCTCCCACAGAGGCCTCTGAGCTGCAGGCCGCCACATGATCTCTGGTAGAAACAGAATTATCTGTGTTGCATCTGGTGTAACAGGTCTGGACTGTGTCAGGTGAGGGCCAGGTATGGATTTTGGCTTATACAGTCATGCGTCACATGATGACGTTTCAGTCAATGATTGACTGCATATATGATAGCGGCCCCATAAGATTATGATACTGCATTTTTACTGTACCGTCTCTATGTTTAGACATGTGTAGATACACAAATACTTACCACTGTGTTGCAGTTGCCTACAGTATTCAGTACAGTGACATGCTGTACAGGTTTGTAGACTCGGAGCCACGGCCATACTCTATAGCTAGGTGTGTAGTAGGCCATGCCATCCATGCATGTTTGTGCAAGCATGCTCTATGATGTTTGCACAATGACAAAATCACCCAACAACGCATTCTCAGAATGTATCCCCATCATTAAGCAACACATGACTAGTATGATCTGGCAGCATGTGGTACCAGACAGGCCAGTGAAGGGGTCACAGAAAGGGCTGTACCAGGAGCAGTGCCAAAGCAGGAGCAGAAAGGAAGAAATAAGAATAGAGAAAAGTATAGGATAAAGACTCTTGGGGTAAATTTGCCTAATCTTTGTCATTCTACATGGGTTTGTTTGTTTTTGTTTTTTGCATCTCTGTGTTCTCTCAAAGGTCAACCCCATTTTCAATCCATCCAAGGTTGACCTACTTTATGATCTCATTCTTGGAAGAAAACTTATCCTGATCTGGCACATTAACTCCCTCACAGGAACGGGGGCCGACCCATCTCCCATCTCGGGGCCAAAGCATTTCACTGAAATCTGCTGAGAATGACAAGCAGGGAGCTTATCTGGAGACCAACCCACTGAGACAGCTCCTCAAAGTGACCCCCACAAGCGCAGACGAGCACAGGGTTTTGGTCTGTCTTGTTTGCTACTTCTCCCTAAGGCCCAGTGCAGTCCTGGCATATAGTACGTGCTCAAATAGTGACTGGTTGAATAAACAAGCCTGTTCTTTCACAAAGAGAAGATTTATGGGCTTGCACATTTCACACAAAGTCAGCTGCATAGGGACACCTGGAACTGGCTCAGTTCCTTGCCAAAGCTCCTCCCCACGTTCAACCACTCTGTTGGTGCTTTATACCCGTGCATCCTAATCGTTTCTATATATTACCCAAATATGCCCAGGTCAATGAGACAGCTGAGCTGTCATGATCCTTTTAAGGTTTACCTTGTAATCACTAGCACCATCCAACTAAACCAACATGAAAACTACTTTTTACTTGTTTGAAAGGATATGAGAAGCTATTGTATCAATTGTAGAGGCTGAAGACTGTGTGTAACACCCAACTGCAGGTTAAAGGTGACTTTCATTGCTTCTCTTCAGCAGGCTGAGTCTCCACATTGTGTGCATGTATATATAGCGTGTACATGTATATGTACTGTGTGCATGTATCCTGTGCACATGTGTGTGCGTTGAGAGAAATAGAGGAGATTGGAGAGAAAAGAGGAGATGGAACAAAAAAGTCTCCTCATTTCCTGCATCTCTCCCTTACATCATCGCACTCAACCTATTCACTTGCTTAGAGTCCTGTTTCATCAACATCAGAAGGTGAAGATTGAAATTAGACAGAGACAGGCTCAATTTCTTTGTGTATTCAGTTATAATAGCACCCAGATTAGAGAACAAAACAGAAGTGAAATATTAATTCTCTCACAAGAGCAGGAGTCTCTTGGCATAAATTCAGCACAGACACCACCACCAGCTGTGCCCCTATTGCTTAGGACCTGAGGCCTTTGGTCCAGGTTTTGTTGCTGGGTCCTAGGAAGATAAGGCTGAAGCTGTAAATAGAAAATCACAAATCTAGACATTATGATCCAAAATTGGGCTATATGGGTTCATTTTGTATATCTGGAATTCTCATAGAACAATTTCATTAAATAGAATAGGAACTATTATGATATTGTTGACTGTTGTCAATTATTTTTTTAAAAATCCCATAAAAACAGTTCAATACCTGGTTATTCACCTGGAGGAAAAAAACAAAATAAAACTTGGAATAGTGCCCCATCACTCCCACCACAAGGCCGAAAATCCGCAGCCCGGCACTCAAAGCCACCAAGATAAGTCTCCAACCCACCTTCCCAGTCTTGTATCTTAATACTTGTGAATAATGTTCCTGCTACTTCAGAGTACTTCTACTTCCTCATAAGCAATGTCCTATGATTCCCTAACACTTTTTGGTTCACGTGATACCATTCAACTGGAAACCAACATCTTTGCCATCTGTCCATGACCAAGTTATACACATGCCTCAAGGTCCATCTCAAATGCTACCCCCTTTCTGAAGATATCTCCTTTCAGCCCCCCAAAAGAGCAATCTCCCACTCGTTCTATAAACCCCATGTATGGATAGCTACTCACCAAACTCTATAGTATGATTAATAATAATAATAACTTACAGTAAAATCAGCTAACAAATATTAAATCCCAATTGTTTGCCAGATATGATATTAAGTAGTTAATATTCATTGATTCATTTAACTAATGATTTTATATATGGTTTGTCTTCCCTAATCTCTGATGACAGCCTTGAGTCTAAATCAACTTTCTCTGCTATAATCCTTAGCTTAGCATTATGCCTAGATACAGTAAATGATTCACAAATGGTTATTGAAAATAAATGAATTAATATGTCCATGCAAGAACATGTGCATAAATGAATCAATAAATCACTCAAAATGACCCCTGTTTATAGGCAGAATTTCTATAAACCATTTGGCTGAGCTTCTGGATTTCTATTCATTTATTTGAGTTCTTTTCCATTCTGCATGAGATTCCAGAGCCTCACACAGCAAATCACAACATATTAATACTTGCATGAATGGTGAGCCTTTTGCATAGGAGCATGAAGAGAACCCCTATCATTTAGTTCTATAAGTGACACTCACCACTTCAACAAACCAGAAAACAGTACAACAGACTTTAACGCTTCCTTTCCTGGCTGACCCTCACTAGCTCTAGCACCCAGAACTTTTATGTTTCCTTGTCTCATGGTAAGTGATGAGCTAAGTCAAACATACACAGGTGTGTATGAGTATGTGTTCCCTTTCAAAGGTGCTTACAGGGCTTAGAGGGCAATGCTTACTAAAAATGAACTGAAGGAGTGATTTCAAACATCAATGAGGAAAGAAGAAAGTATAACCAGAATTATTGTATGCCTAGTCCCTGTCTCAATATTTTATATATATATATATTATCTCATGTAATTTTTGTAATAATCTTATAAAAAATAATTGTAGTACCAATAATGTAGCATTTACTATATGCCAGGTATACTTATAAGAATTTTAAATATAATATCTTGTTTAATGCTCCCATCAACGCTATGAAAAAAGTATCATTTTCCCCCATTTAAGAGATGAGAAAACTTAACCAAAGAAAATTTAAGTAACTTGTCTAAGATCCAAAAGTAAGAAGTAGAGCCAGAACTCAAACCCAGTCCTCAGAAGTATACATCTTCTAAAGGTAGTAGTTTCCCAAATCTACCTGTACAGAAGCTGGCTCTCAGAAATGGTACCAGGCCCAAAGTCCTGCCCCTAGTAAATGCAAAGGCTAGAATTCAAGTCTTAGCATTTCCATTTCAAAGTGCATGCTTTTTACTGAAACTTACTTCAGTTGAGGTGATCTTTTAGGGCAGCAAAGGGGTCCTTTATAGGGTTTCTCAACTCATAAGACCATCCCTAAGAATGGAAGTGATCCTCGTATGTGTGCTACTAAACTTCCCCAAGCAGGGTTTCACACCAAGCAGCCCTTGCTCCCACCTCCTCTGTCCATGGTGCTGAAATAAAAGACCAGCATAGCTGGCATAAAGAAAAAGCTGACCAACTGATCCGAATCTCGATGATAAAGGATCTCAAATACTACTCTGAGCCTGTCCGTCGAGAATAAGCGAAATCTTTTCCAAACCTCCTATTTTATGTCCAGAATCTCTCCCCTTTGCCAAAACCTTGAAGTTGAACAGAATAAAATAAGTGAGACTTACAATTAACATGGATTGTTCAAACCAATATCTTTTCAATTTCATAATGCCAAAGATTCTGTTATCTGGAAATAAATCAATGAAAAGGGAGCATAAGAAAGTCTATTATGTAAACATCAACTCATACCTAAACAAAGTTCAAATAAAAAGGAATCAGAGACTAGAAACCCTAAAGCATGTCTGAAGCCTCAGCCCTGGGCCAGCAGAGGATGCTGAGGCTAGTGCTGAGAACAAAGGCTGGAGACAGAGTATGTCTTTATATCTGGTGCAGAATTGATTTTCAAGCCATAAAAATGTTAGTTAAGGAAACACTGACATGAACTAGGGCAGAGTAGGGGGGAAAGAAGTTGGAAAATAGCAAGTGCAATTTCAGGCTTATGAGAAATGGAATTAAAGTTAAGAGAAGGAAGGCAATCTATTGTCCAGAAACTGGCAAACAGCACAGCTACTGCATCATTATAGTGGCAACGACCTGCTGTGTTCATTTGTCTCTGAGCTGTCTGACCTAGGAGCCAGATGATTTATCTACTTTCCACAGCTTCAGCTGGGCCAGGCCAAGAGGATAACTTGGAGAAAGGCGTTGGGGATGGGGGTGGTGACATTCAAGCACCAAGCCGACGAACTCCATATGTCTTGTATTAGAGGGTATGCTCATAAGTCAACCAATATCACACATTTATTTCACACCTACTGTAAACAAATCTCTTTGGTAGAAAGCCTCTGGTCCTACAAAGATTGAAAAGGGCAGAACCATTGGCCCTGAAGAGCTTATAATCTAGTGGCAAAGATTAAGCTTGGGAATAACCAATTAACAATATTTGCTAGACCATGGCTTAAGAAAACAAGAGAATACAGAGGACTGTTGATTTTCATCATCAGGGAAGGCTTCTGAGAGCAGATAGCACCTTACTTGACCTTAAATAACAGGAGGGATTTACACAATCAGAAAAAAATTAAAATGTGGGTGGGCATTTCAGGTTGACAACACAATTAGCAAAGGCTCAGAGGTAGAAGTGGGTGGATTATGTTTTGGTGAGGGCAATGTTGCCTATCCAAAGCCAAATTCCTGACCCAGGACCCAGATACTAGATAGACAGTTCCCAAGCTCTCCACATACAAGGAGAGAGTTGAGGCAGCGGGGAATGCTCTAGGCTTTCTGAACCACTTTGTCAAAAAATTGAATGACTTCCAGTATCAAAAATAAACGTTTATGTCTCTATCCACAGTAGGATCTGCTGCTGCTAAGTGAAGAGAAACACTGAGACCAAGTCACCCTATGACTCTCCCAAAAAGAGTCACCAAGTTAACCAAGGTAGCACTTCTTCCCCAAGCGAGCCTATTCTCATCCTGGTAAATAAGAAAATCTGACAAGAGAAAAAAAGAAGAAAAAGGTTAATGCTTGCATGAAAAATGGAGAGTCCATGAGGATTCTTAGAAGTTAGACAAATAACATGTTGTGTGTCTGTCCTGGATTCAAGGACCTCTTGCAGACCTGCCATTCCAACTATGCACATCACATCCTCATTACAAGTTAGACCACCTTGTAGAGCAGCTGCTGCAACACAACAGTCTACAAAGTCATAAACCAGATTAGAGAGAGGAAAGGCAGCTGAGGAACCTTCAAAGTGCAAGGGAGAAAACATTTTATTTCTAATTCTAGACATATTTCTAAAACACATCTAATTTTTAATTCTAGCTCATGGAAAGACTGCAGGGAAGAAAGTCAAGATGAAAATTAGATGACACATCTCAAAGCTAGTAGTTTTAAAATCACTTGTTTGCATTACAACAAAAGGACCTTGGATGTATGGAGGGAGAAGCAGGAGTAAACAAATACTTTGGTGTTGCAAACACGCCTGCTACAGAGGACCCATTCTGAGGAAACACCAAAAAATAGTATGTCTTCAGGCAGATAGAACTAAAACAAACAAAAGCAAATAGAAAGGTATCTAGCAACTTGATGTTATTCTACAAATGGAAATTCTAGAGAAAAAAATGCAACTTCACTTGGCAAAGAGCACATCTGGACATAGACTAAGACCTGCCCACACCACACCACTGAGAACTTGTTCTGGAACAGGCTCAGTGGTCTCCCAACTGCCAACTGCTGAAGCATTCACGTGTATGAAGCATTCACATAAGTCACCACACTTGATAACTTCAGCTCTGAGATTCCCTGATCCCTCTACTCCTGTCATGAGCGTCTTCTTGGTTCTTCTTCAACCTTTCTGATCCATCTACTTGAGTCTTTTTGCAGGCCACTCTTCCTCCTCTTCCTTCCTAATTGCAGGTGTTCCCCTGAAATGCAGCTCTTTTCACTCCCTTCTATATTAAACTCAATCACAGGGACATAAAGGTAGAAGACTTAGAATCTAATGTCAGGGACCCCTGGTTACTAGCCTGCAATGTTAGGCAATGTATATAACTCTGCTTAGATTGTTACCTTACCAAAAAAATACAGGTAATGACTTTTTCTCAATTTATGTCAGTTGACTAGTTTGAAGATCACAGATGATGACATAGGAAGAGAGCTTTGATGACTGTGAAGACTTGTAAGCTGATCAGCTCTAAGGTAAAATGGGTGGACAGGACTCCTCTCTCACCTAGACTGTATCCCCTTCCAGCTCCCACACTCTGTCCCTCCCCCATGATCCGGCTCCAAGCATGGCTTCTGTGTAGTGTCTCTCACCTCCCCTGGCTTTACCTCTATTTTTCTAGTCCAAGACAACCATAAGAAATTTTCTGGTTTAGGACACAGATTAGGTGGAGTCTTGGGCTGTGCTCAGATAAACCAGCAGCTGAGGTAACTGTAAATCACAATTGCTCTGCCAAGAAACATCTCAGCATTGTATTTATGTATGAAGGCTCTAAAAGTCATACTTCCTGAGTTCAAATCCAGTGTTCCGTGCTCTTTGTCCTTAGGTAAGTTACTTAACCTTTATGTGCCTCAGATTTCTCACCTATAAAGCAAGGATGTTAACTCTAGTATCTACCTCATGAGGCTTTGGTGATTTTTACATAAAATAAGACATATCAATTATCTCAGTCATCATAAATATAGAATAAATATTTGATTTTATATTGCATGTAATAGTTACAGGTGATAACAAGAACTCAATCATTCTTTACCTATTTGCTGACTAAAAAAAAATAAGAACTCAATCATTCAACAAATATTGAAGAATTAATTGAGATTCTATTTGCTCTGGGAATGGGGGATTCCGAGAGAACAAAGCAGAGATCTACTCAGCTCTACTCTAATAAATAAAGTGCGGGATATATTAATAAATAAATAAACAAACAGGAAATTATAGCAGTGGTAAGTGTCACAGTAAGGGGACATAAAGGAAGCAGTGAAAACACACAGAAAAGGCATCTTAGAAGTATATGAAATGAGGAAACAAGTAACAAAGTGTTATGGGCTGAATTTTCTCACTCCAAAATTCCAAAATTCATATGTTGACGTTCTAACTCCCAGTATCTCAAAATGTAACCAATCATTGGACATAGCACCTTTAAAAAGGTAATTAAGTTACAATGAGATTGTCAGGATGTACCCCAATCTAATATGACTGGTCTCCTTGTAAGAAGAGGAGATTAGGACATAGACACACACAGAGAAAAGATCGTGTGAAGATGTGGGGGGAAAGATGGCCGTCTAGAAGTCAAGGAAAGAGAGGTCTCAGAAAAATCCAAGCCTGCCAACACCTTGATCTCAGACTTCTTGCCTCCAAATTGTAAGGACGTAAATACTCATTGCTTAAGTCACCTAGTCTGTGGTGCTTTGTTATGGCATCCCTAGCACACTAACACATGGCACGTGGCGATGAGAAACTTCAGAGAGACACAATGATCCGACACTGAAGTGTGAGTAGGAGAGACTGTTTGGGCCAGGGCACAAGGCAGGGGCCAAAGGAGGATCCATGCCACAGCTCATGACAAGACCTGACATTTGTGTGTATTCTAGGTTCTTTGGGAACACATTGCTATATATTAACTTCTTTTGTGCTCACAACAGACTTGAGGTAGCTGGACACATCTGCTTCATAACTGTCCCTATTTTATAGAGATCAAAACGAAGGCCCAGAGAGAGATGTGAAAAGGGCTTGCATGGTGCTGAACTTGCCTTCATCAAACTATCTTAGTGCAAGGGTGGAGATGTCAGTGAGGGAACAACAAAGCTATCTCTTTGTATTTGGTACTGAGTAGAGTTTCACTTTATTGATGTCATGAAGACAGAGTAAATAATTCCCAGCATAAGCTTATAACATGCAGAAACAGCTAAACCATACAAAAAAAAAACTGTTACATGGCAGATAACAAGCATGCAACTTGAAAAACACCGAAGGAATGGTTGAATATGAGCATACAGATGAGTTATGCCAGCAGATAAAAATGGAAACTGGTTAGGATAAATGTTCTGGAGGGTTTGAGGATGGTGGGAGAATTTAGTGGAATCTGTGTATTCTTCAAGGAAGTAGAGAGAGGTGAATAGTGAATCAAAACTTCTTCCTTAGTCCTCAAACATCTTCAGCAGTGATTTAAGCAGTCTGCATCCCAAACCCCGCACATCCTCACCCCGAGCTGAGCTGTATGAAATGAGTCTGCACCAAATGGAGCCTTCCAAAAACTAACAAAGAGAGGTCGTAATCTCGAGTGGAGAGTGAAAATAGTGTTTTTACCATTCTGACTAATTTTAGGGATGGGACACTGGGTAAATTAGCATATTTTCACCTTTGCTCAGTTTCCTCAACTATAAGTTGAGGCCTCATTTAATGTGAGAGTTAAATGCTAAGAGTTAGAGGTAAAGCGTTGTGCCTGGCACGGAGCAGGCATGGGATAAATGGTAAATCCTCATCTAGCATGTTGCAGGGGGAAAGGAGTTGCTTCTGACTTGGAGGCTGCAGAATAGTTTAGATATCATTGAGCTCCATTACCACTCTTTGCACTATGCAAATGCATCCTAACCTATTAACATTTCCAGGGCTGTGAGCTCCCCAGAGCATGTTTGTCACCAAACAAACAAAGGCAGCTGGCAGCACCCAGCATCACCCTCCTTCTTTCTGAGATGAGCAAACTAAAGTCAAAAGAACCAAGTAATGTCAAGTAAATATATGTGAGCCTGTCACTGAAAGTTCCTAATAAGGTTTCCAGGTGATTCCTTTGGTAACAGAATGTATCTGACTCACCCACCCTGCCTTTGCACATATCCCCAGATGACGGACAACTGGCTTTAGATCATGCTATTTCAGAACAATCTGAAGTATTCTTTAAAAGGCTTCAAAAACACAATTACTCCACTGAGAAATGATGAGAACCAAAAATAACAATTATATTATTTTCTTCAAGACAAGAACACTAGAACGATGAAAACCAGTAAAGAGAAGACATGCCAGGAAGAGAGACATGCTGTTTTTCAAGCCTATTAGGGCAAACACCAGGACCACCAGATTCCCCCTGGAGCTGCTGTCAGTGTTTTGCACATGACTGTGCAGATGTGGAGTGTCAGATTATGTCACCAAGCCAAAGGACCTCAGACAGGGCATCTGGTCCTGAGCAAATTCCAAGCAAACCTAGTGGCCACATCTGGCTAGACTCCAAAAACAGAGCGCTTGAGAACATGACCTTGCTACATGGAGTATCCAGATAGGACTTCAGGATAGCCTGCCAATCAGAGTTGAAAAGTCGCCCTGGACACCCCTTGCACAGTGTGAAATCTTCCAACCACATCCTCAATGCTTCTATCTACTCCCACACAGATCCCTACACCGTTCAAAGTTCTCCCAGCTATTGATGCATTATTTGGTTTTCTGCTGCCATAATGCTTATAAGATTGTTCAAATCTTCTGCATCCTTTCCTAAATTTTAAGTATTCAAGGGCAGAAGGAAACCATTCTCCAATCCCTCTCCTTCTCCAAATCCCTGCTATGGATCTAGCTTCAGCCCCAGCACAAAGAGTTACACCCAAGGGTCCTGCACTAATGCTGGTGATGTGACTGCATAAACAGGATCATGTTTGCTTCGACCTCAAGCACACAGAACCCTCAGGAGGAAGTCTTGATTCAGAGCATAGGTCAAGGCAGCTGTCACGTACCTGTGTTGTCACAGTGTTCAGTCCTGCATATCAAACTCCTGTTTATTGGACTGATTGGTTACGTTCATTAACATGACACACGATTTGCTTACTAAAGTATGCGATGTCTGTGATGGTTTGCAAGAAATTGGAAACATGGCAAATGGGAAGACAGAATTGGTTTTAATCAGGGCCAGGTATCTACAGTGAAAACGGATATGAGAAGGTGTTAGTGCTCTCTGCACATTTCCCTTCTCAGTTCACACTGACCTTGCTGCATGAAGGAGACTAAGAGACCCTGAGTGGGGAGGTTGAACGTCCCCATCCACAATCAGATTTTAGAAAATAAGACAGGCTTGTGCCCCAAACTGCATCCCTAGGTTTTAAAGGCCTGCTGCAACTTAAGATCAACTGCAGCTACTAATAAGCTTCCAGAATAGTGATGATCTTATGGCCTAAGAACACCCCTTGGCACATCCATAAACAGTCCTGGAAGACCAAGAGAGAGACAAGGAAAGGAACAGTCCTTTCTTCTCTCCTGTTTTCTATCTTTTCTAGGTATTTTCTCCTTTCCAAACTCAACATATCCACACATACTCAATGCATACTCAAAAAGAGCAGGTCAAATCTCACCAACCCTCATCTCACTCTTGGATTACTTGCCCAAAAGGAACAGAGGATAATAGAATCAGAAAATTTACATGTTAACTGTGAAATTAATATCTATTAGTCAACTATGAACTAGTTAACTGTGAAATTAGTAAATATTATTTTTAAAATGTAAAACAACACAAAGGAGAAAGTAGAAGTTCCCACATACATTTGGTACATAAAGATTTCACAGGTGGAAGAGTCAACATTCTCCCTAACTTCTTTAGCCACAACCTCTGATTGATCTTCTGAAAGACTGTGTATGATTAGAACATTTCTTGAAAAACAGGTGAGACATTGGTAACTGTAGTTGCATCTTGGAATGGAGCAAAACTTTTCATCTCCTTTTATACTACATGACTTTTAATGTGTTGCCTTGCAAAAGCAAAGATAAACAAATTAGACAAGTGACTAATTTTTTAAAGTTGTTCTTATCATCAAAACTCAGTCCCTCAAATTAAAGTTTTTTTCTGGTTTAAGGATCTGAACTCAGAGGGTTTAGTCCCAGCCCTCTCCTTAATTTGCCTCCTGACTTGTGTTTTCAATCCATAAACACAGAATATCTTCCCATTTATTGATTTCCTTTTATTTTTTGGTCAATGTTGTAGTTTTTCACATATAGATCCTGTACATATTCTGTTAGATTTACACCTACACACTTAACTTTGGGGCTGTTACTGTAAAGGGGTTTTTTTTTTTCAATTTCAAATTTCATTTTTTCATTGCAGGTATATAGGAAACCATTTGACTTTTGTATATTATCCCTGTGTCCTACAACCTTGCTCTACTCACTTACTGGTTCCAGGCCATTTTTGTTTAGATTTGTTTTGCTCTGTTTTAGGAGTTTCTATATAAACAATCATGTCATCGGCGAGTGAAGGCAGTTTTATTTCTTCCTGCTCCATCTACATAACTTTATCTTCTTTTCTTCCCTTATTACATTAGCGAGAACTCTAGTACAAAGTGGA
Organism: Lepilemur ruficaudatus; assembly: GCA_963574885.1. Classification (NCBI taxonomy): domain Eukaryota; kingdom Metazoa; phylum Chordata; class Mammalia; order Primates; family Lepilemuridae; genus Lepilemur; species Lepilemur ruficaudatus. The sequence goes on from CAUYRT010004134.1 coordinate 20,915, forward strand.
ATAGGAGTGATGAGAGAAGATACCAGCATCCAGTTGGTCACCAAGTATAAAATCAGCTGTCAGATTTTTGTAGATGCTCTTTATCGAATTAAAGAGCTTTATCAAATCCTAGCTTGCTGAGTTTTTATTGTAACTGGTTGTCAGATTTTGTTGAATGCTGTTTCTGTACCAATTTGTATTATCACATGATTTTTCTTCTTTATTTGTTAATGTGGTTGATTACATTGATTGATTTTCTAATGTTCAAGCAGCCTTGCATACTTGGAATAAATTCTGTTTTGTTGTGGTATATAATTCGTTTTATACAACGTTAGATTCAATTTACTAATATTTTGTTGAGGATTTTTACTTCCATATTGATATGAGATATTGATCTGTAATTTTCCTTTCTTATAATGTCTTTTTTTTTTTTTTGACAGTGTCTCTCTCTGTTGCCCTGGCTTGAGTACAGTGGCTTGATCATAGCTCACTGCAACCTCCAACTCCTAGACTCAAAAGATCCTCCTGCCTCAGCCTCTCGAGTAGCGGGACTACAGGCACGCACCACCATCCTGGCTAATTTTGTCTATAAATAGTATCTTGCTCTTGTTCAAGCTGGTCTTGAACTACTGGCCTCAAGCAATCCTCCTGCCTCAGCCTCCCAGAATGCTAGAACTACAAGTGTGAGCCACCACACCAGGTCCTTATAATGTCTTTGTTTTTTTTTTAATTTCAGAGCATTATAGGGGTACAAACACTTCGGTGACATAAATTGCCTTTGCACCAACCAACAAGCATGCCCATCCCCCATATAGCATGCACTGCATCCGATAGGTATGAATTCATCCATCCCCTACTTTCCCCTCCCACCTGCCCGACACCTTATGAATGTTACCTACCATATGTGCATATTCGTTGATAAATTAGTAACAATTTAATGCTGAATACATGTGGGGTTTGTTTTTCCATTCTTGAGAATTTCACTTAGAAGAATGGGCTCCAGCTCCAACCAGGATAATACAATAGGTAGTTCATCATTTTTTGTGGCTGAGTAGTACTCCATCATATACATACACCACATTTTGTTAATCCACTCATGTATTGACTGGCAAACTCCATGGAAAGTAGTATGGAGATAACCCAAAGAACTAAAAGTAGATCTACTGTTTGATCCAGCAATCCCACTACTGGGTATCTACCCAAAGGAAAAAAAGACATCCTATAATAAAGATATCTGCCCCTGAATGTATATAGGAGCACAATTCACAATTGCAAAGATGTAGAAAAAACCCTTATAATGTCTTTATCTGGTTTGGGTATTAGGATAATGCTAGCCTAATAGAATGAGTCAGAAAGTGTTTCCTCTACTTCTTTTTTTCTAGGTAAAACTGTGGAAAATTATCATTTTCTTCTTTAAATGCTTTGTAGAATCTACCAGTGAAATCGTCTGGGCCTGGTGCTTTTTTATTTTAAGATGATTATTTAATTTGTTTAACATCCATAGGGTTATTCATATTATCTATTCAACCTTGCAAAATTTTCCTAGTTTGTGTTTTTATGATAATTGATCCATTTAATCTAAGTTATAGAATTTGTGGGCATTGAATTACATATAACATTTCTTTATTATCTTGTTAATGTTTGTGGAATCAAAAGTAAAACCTTTTTTACTTCTAACTTTGGTAATTTCTGTCTTTTTGTTTTCTTGATTAGCCTGACTAGAGGTTTATCAATTTAAAAAAAAAACTTTTTTTTTAAAAAAACTATTTTGGTTTTATTAATTTTCTCTATTTTTTCCTATCCTCAATTGATTTCTGTTCTAATTTTTACTATTTCTATTTTCTGCTTGCACTAGTCTTAAATTGCTCTTCTTTCTCTAGTTTTCTAAGATAGAAGCTTAGATTATTGATTTAAGATCTTTATTTTTTATAATATATGCATTTAATGCTAGAAATTTCCATCTAGGCACTGTTTTCACTACAACCCACAAATTTTCATAAGTTATTTTCACTTTCATTTAGTTCAAGACAATATTTAATTTCACTTGAGACTTCTTTCACCCACATGTTATTTAGAAGTGTTTTGTTTAACTTTCAAACGTTTGAATGTTTTCCAGCTATCTTTCTGTTATTGATTCCTGATTTAGTTTTATTGTGGTCTGAGAACATACTTTGTATGATTTCTATTATTTTAAATTTGGTAAGGTCTGTTTTATGCCCCAGAATATAGTATGTTTGATGAATGCTCTATGTGAACTTGAGAAAAATGTGTAGTCTGTTGTTCTTAGATAGAATATTCTATAGATGTCAATAGATCAAGTTGATTAATAGTACTATTCAGGTCAACTACACCCTTACTGATTTTCAGCCTGCTTGATCGATCAGTTACTGAACGCAGGGTATTGAAGTCTCCAACCATAGTAATGGACTTCTCCACTTCTCCTTGCAGTTCTATCAGTCTCATGTATATTAGCACTCTTTTGTTAGTTGTATACACATTAAGAATTGTTATATTTTCTTGGAGAACTGACCTCTTTGTCATTATATAATGTCCCTCTTTATTTCTAATAATTTTTCTTGTTCTGAAGTCTGCTTTTTCTGTAATTAATATCGTTACTCCAGGTTTTTAAAATTAATGTTAACTTGGTATATGTTTTCTCCATCTCTTTACGTTTAACACAGCTGAGTCATTACATTTAAAGTGATTTTCTTTTAGCCAAAATATAGTTGAGTCTTGTTTTTTAGCCACTTTAACAATATCTTTTAATTGGTATATCAAATTGGCATATTAATTGGTATATTGATATTTAAATATTGATACAGTTGGATTAATATCTATAATTTTTGTAACTGTTTCTATTCATTGCACTTGTTCTTTGTTTCTTTTTGGTGCCCTTTTTGTGCTTTTTTCTGGTTTTATTTTATTTTATTTATTTATTAGAGATAGGGTCTCTCTCTGTTTCCCAGGCTGGGGTGCAGTAGCCAATCCCAACTCACTGTAACCTCAAACTTCTCTGCTCAAGCAATCCTCCTGCCTCAGTCTCTTAAGTAGCTAGAACTACAGGTGAGTACCACCATGCCTGGCTAATTTTTTTCAATTATTTTTTGAAGAGATGGGATCTGATATGTGGACTAGGCTGGTCTCAAACTCCAGGCCTCAAGCCACCTTCCCAACTCAGCCTCCCAAATTTTTCCAGTTTTAATTGAGTATTTTACATAATTCAGTTTTCTCTCATTTCTTAGCCTATCAATTATTTTTCTTTCTAAAATATTTTAGTGGTTGCCCTAGAGTTGAAATGTACATTTTTAATTAATCTAAGCCTGCCTTCAAATAACAGTGCACTTCTTCATGTAAAGGTACTGTATAACAGAATATTCCCAGTTCCTTGTTCCTATTCCATGACATTGCTGTTATTCATTTCACTTACCCATAAGCCATAATTAGCCAAAAACAGTATTATTTCAATGTAGTTATCTTTTAGATCAATTAAAAATAAGAAATATAAAGAATTGCATTTTACTTTCCCTATTCCTCTTCTGATACTCTTCATTTCTTTGTGTTGATCTGAGTTTCTGACCTATATAATTTTTCTTATTCCTAAAAAACTTCTTTTTAACATATTTTGCAGGGAAGATCTGCTGCCACTGAACTCCCTCAGTTTTTCCTCCTGTAAGAAACTCTTTATTTTTCTTTTAATTTCAAAGGATGATTTCTCTGAATGTAGAATTCTAGGTTGGTGGGTTTCTTCTTTCAACACTTGAACTCCACTCTCTTCTTGCTTACATCATTCCTCACGAGAAGTCTGCCATAATTCTTATCCATATTCTCTCATAGGTAATGTAGTTTATTTTCTCTTATTTCTTTCAAGATTTGGTCCCTGTATTTGGTTTTCTGCAGTTCAAATACATGCCTAGGTATAGATCTTTTGGTATTTATCCTCCTTTATGTTCTCTAAGCTTCATAGATGTGTGGTTTGGTAGCTATCATTAATTTTTAAAAATTCTCAGTCATTATTACTTCAAATATTTCGTCTGCTCCATTCTCTCTTTCTTCTTCCTGACATTCCAAGTATGTCCCTGTAACACCTTTTAAAATCCACCCATGGTTTTTGGATGCCTGTTTTCCATTCTTTTTCTTCTCTTTGCATTTCAATTTGGGAAATTTCTACTGGCATGTTTTCAAGCTCAATGATTCTTACCATGGCTGTACCAATTTATTTATGAGTCTATCAAAGACATTCTTCATTTTTGTTACAGTAGTTTTGATTTATAGTATCTCCTTTTGATTCTTTCTTAGAGCTTCTATCTCTGTTTACATTGCCAATCTGTTCTCGCACGTTGTCTACCTTTTACATTAGGACCCTTAAAATATTAATCACAGTTATTTTAAATTCTCTGTCTGATAATTACAACATCTGTTTCATATCTGAGTCTAGCTGTAATGCTTTCTTTGTTTCTTCAGACTCTTCTTCTCTGGCTTTTTAGCATGCTTTGTAATGTTTAGTTGAAAGCCGTACATGATGGATGGGGCAACAGGAACTGAGGTAAGTGGGTAGGGGTGACTTTTTATGTGAATCTGGCTAAGAGTTGGGCTGTGTTTAATATTTTCTGGAGCTGTAGATACCAAAGATTTCAAATTCCTCCACTATCCTTGTTTTTATTTCCCCTGTTGCCTTTGGGCCTCCCTAATAACTCCATCTTAGATGGAGTTTGCATTCTGTAGGTCTTTCAGCTGTAATCCCACTGTTATTATACCAGAGCCCTATTGGTATAATAATAAGATGTGAGAAAAGGAAAGCATTCCATAATCTTATGATTAAATTCTAGTCTTTAAGTAGTTCGTATCCCTGGGTTATGACATTCACAAGTGTGAATGTTGTTTTTCCCCACACCTTTTAGACAGAAAGTCTAGAGGAGGCTGAAGTCAGGTAAACGCCCCCCACACTCCATTCCAAGTGGGATAAGGTACTGCTAAAGTTTTTGTCCCAAGACAGTAGGTTTTTCTTTTTTCTTTTTTTTTTTAAGGAGAATGCTTTAGACTTTTAGACTCATTTAATAATGGTGACTTTTCACCTCCACCTGCCAGAGCCATGAAGAGATCTTCCTTGGCTCTTTACCATGAGAACCTGGTAGAATTCATGGAGGTTAAACCCATAAAAGCATAGGACTCTCCCTAAGACTGCAAACCCAGCAGTTTTTCACTTTGATACTAGTCTTACTAAATTTGTCAAAATTACCAGTTAGGTTACTTCTGCTCCAGGTAAGCATATCTCAGCTGTGATTTTTTTGATACTCACCTGTATCTCTGAATTTCAAAGTGGTGGTTTGCTCTGCAACTTCATTCTCTGGTGGGTCCAAAAAAAGTCATTGATTTTTCAATTTATTCAGCTTTTTTCTTCTTGTGAGAATGTGAGTGATCACTCCCAAGCTCTTTACATGTCAGAACTGAAAGCAGAAGTCCTTTGACTTGTGCTCAAATATTTTCATTTGCAAAATGGAAAAGACTCTGCCCCTGGATCTTCAAAGGCAATGACATCATACAGGAAGAGCATTTTCAGGAAGATCATGAGCCAGGTATCAACACTGATCACTTTTTCATCCTACCCATTCAGAATCCTACAGACTTACGTGGATTTGTCCATGAGGATTTCTGAATCAAGCCACAAAAATACTAGATTATGTATTCCTTTCGGTCTCTACATGCTTAACATTTTACCTATTCTACACTCTCACAAGGAAAACTCTACCTAAAATGGTGTCGGGCTCAAGTTGGGAATAATAGGGTATGAAGGAATCAGATGGGTTATAGGTTATGAGATTAAAAGCATAAGGCTCCAAGATGGGAGGGCCATATTTAGTCTTAGAACTGAAGCATAGCATGAGATAAACAAAAAAGAGCATCCAAGAGTCTACGATCCTCAGTACCCTAGGATAACTCCTCTTTCTTTGGGATTCCAACTTGAACTCTAGATAGTCTGCCTCCCTTCAACTAATCAAAAATTGTGACAACCACTATTCCTAGAATTATAAATCTCATATATGGAAGGATCATGAGAACTCATGCAGTACAGTCATCCATCCAAGGGAAGAATATTTTCAAGCTCGGTGACATTACTAAGATGGCATCTAGTTTTACCCTTTGCCAAATCTCACCTTAAAATTTCCTGATTTCATTGCGCAGAACTTCATATTCTCAGAATCTTTCAGAATCCCCCATTTGAGCATCACTTGAAGGTTTCATTAACCTGGATGATTTATTCCCCACCCAACCATGAGATGAATATACTGCCACCTGCCTCTCATTTGATATGGTTTTCTAGCCACTCTGGATCCATGTGGCAAGAACCCATACAGCCAAGCTGTCCCAGATTTGAAATAAATGATGTGAACATTAGTGCCAAATGTGTGAATAAAGTTCAAAGATTTATGCTATCTTTTAAAATTCAGCCAATTCCTGTGCACAAGAAAAAATCAATTGTTAGACCTCTTTTGTTCTTGGAAAAAAATCAATCACGGTTCTTGCCAATGATCCCATTACCCTGTAGATGCTGGGGTCCCTCCTTCAGGTCCCCCACTGCATGTTGACATCAGCTGTATTGCACCGCATTTCCATAAGGCTTCTGTCTCGGTTCAAGATTGAAACCACCTTTTATCTTCTCTTCTCTCCTTAACATCCTTAGATCCCTATTATTTCTCCCCAAAATAACTGTAAATGTGTGAACTAATTAGCTTAGAGAGCACAAGCTCCCTTAATGCCTTCGGAATCCTGCCATCCAACACTGATTTCTCCATGTTCTGAGCTGCAAAATAGCCCCTCACTTGGTTTTGGTTTAATTATTCTTCAAGGTCATCCTTGTGCCACTTCCATCCATGATTCTTTTCTTCTCTGCTTCTGTTTTTAAGAGGATTTTTAAATAGGTTCGGCAGCTCAGCCGTTTTTGAGTCATTACTAGCTTCAATCCCCTTTCGCACTTATTACTTGGCCTATTTTTTCCTCCAGCCTCGCCTCTTTCTCTGCTATATTTGCAAGAGTGCTTCTGATTCTCTCAAACCCCTTTTTCAGGTTGGAATTGTTCTGTGTCTTGGAGGCGAGCATCTTTTCCCTGCAGTTTGAACTGATCCTACGTGGCCTTGATTTGGGAGTTGACCCTTCCCCTCTCCTGTTTACGGCACAGATGGGTCTTTTCCTTCCGCTTCTGGTTGCTCCTTCAGGAACTGGACTGAATGTTCCCTTGATCTGCAGGGTGCTCGCTGGAGAGGAAGGAGAAGACAGCTTCCCTGCCCGTGGGGTGCTCGCCAGCACTCCAGCCTTCAGGAATTCCAATCCATCTATTGACTTATGTCTCTGTTCGACTTTGGCAGAAACCAGAATCCTGAGGTGAGAATAATAAAACAAATGCAACAATTATCATAATAATGCCACCTCCCACTGGAGAGCACTGTAGGCTTTTCAAATACTTCCCTATAAATTACCCAATTCAGAAGACTGTTGCATAACAGATTCTTTTTTTTCTTTTTGCTTTCTTCTAATTATTATTCTAATTATTTTCTATTTTCTTCCAAATCCCTATTGTAATTTCTCTCTTTCCCACTCATTTTGCATTATCAAGCATTATCTTAAAGAACTATAGAAGACACTTTGGAGATGGATCTAGATCAGGGGCTTTTGACCTTTTCGAAGTAACAGAACACAAAGCCAGGGCTTACAGGCTACAAGGGATATGAAGGGATGATCAGAAAACTTCACAAGTGAGCGCATGCAACAGAAACCCGGGTAATGCGAAAACTCGGAGGCACACAGAAGACCCAAATATCCTGTGGTAATTTCAATGTGAGGCTCTGGGCAGTGCCTCACCACAGACATCCCAGCTGATGGCAATGGGCTCTTAAGTGAGGATCAGACATCTCCAGAGTTTCAGGTGGGGCTGAGCCTGCAGAGATGGGCCTCTGTGGGCAGGGGATCTGGGCCAGCAGTCACAATAAAGGCCATGCAGAGAGGGAGACACTCAAGGACAAAGCAAGGCAGAAGGCCCAGAGACCAGAAAAACATGAAGTCTTCAGAAGTTAACGCATAGGATAAACTTAGCAGAAGACTTTCCAGTCAGACTTCCTGAGTTCAAATCTCACCTCCACCACTTACTAGCTCTGTGGCCTTGGGCAAATTACATAACCAATCTGTGCCTCAATTTCTTCATCTGTGTAATGGGGAAAATAATGGCACCTACCTCACAGAGTTGTCATAAAGATTAAATGGAACATGCTGAGAAGAGTATCTGGCAAATAATAATGTGCTGTGTAGGTGTTAACTGCTGCTACGATTGTTGTCATCTAAAGTGCCAGGATTTTTCATGGGTTTCTGGAGAGGTAGAAGAAAATCAATGAGACTAGGGCAGACACGTAAACAGAAACGGATTTTTGAGGCAGAAAGCTTGTGACCTGAAGCTTCTACCAGGCAAATATCGATAGCTAATTCTAGGAAATAAAGACAGTCCCAGAAGATGGAGTATTTCTCTTCCCTTTCATTGGCACACATTGTCTGAAGTATGGGCTTCCAGGAATTCAAAAGCATTCCAGCAATAAACATCGAGCACCAGCATCTTCAATAACATGCATAAAAAGAACAGTAAAGATAAATGTCATCAGTGCTTAAGAGCTGTGGGGCAGACTTTACGCTGCCATAGTCTACAACAAGGAGAAAGATTCTGGAGTCATATCACTTTTTTGATTTTGAATTTTTGATATCAAACATCTACATGCTCTTCTCTTTCCTCGTTGCATTTGAGAAATTCTGGATGTTCCCTTCCCTTGAAGACAAGGCCCCCCAGGGCAGAGATGAATTATGTGGGAGTCAGAGTTCAAGTTGTTGGACAGGGGCAGAGTGAATCTTGTTTTTTAAGCTACACTATCTCTTTTAAATATAAAGATTTTTTTTGTCTAAAAAAATAGATGTAAAGATTATTTGTCTAAAAAAAATTAAAAAGCAAGTACAGCCTCTGTGATGTGATGATAACACGGAGGACAAAGTATTTGGCCCTTGCCATTCCCCAGTCCTCATTTCAGCCTGGCGAGGAAAGGAGATTGAAGCCACATTCCCAGAAATGTCATATTTATCGGCGGTGATAAATTTGGCAGAGTCTGAAGGACTCATCTGCACTCACTTTAGCAGCAAAGACTCAGAAAATGGGCAATTGCTTCCCCAACATGAAAAAAGCATCCTAGAGCTGAGCAATTGATTGAAAAAGATGAGACCAGCCTACCAAAGATGAGAACTCTGGGAGATCATTCACGTTCAGAGAAAGAATCCAAGCGTGGCTAAGAAAGGCAAGCTGACTAGCACAATGAAAGGAGCTGAGTAGAGTCTGCTGCTCACTACAGACACAGGGAGTACGGCTTGTGGTGAAATTATTATTTTTTTTTCCATTACTTAGAAGACTGGGATCAAACTGCTTATCTCAGAATTCTACTGGTCTCCAAATCCATCTCAGAATCCCTGGTTTCAGTTATATTTTTCTAAGGTTCAAGAAAGACCACCGTTGGTTTAAAAAAAAGATTCTGTCAAACTATTTTATCACAATCCAGTGGGCAATCAGATTTCTGAAAATATTTCCATTAGATTTGTATCCCTGTGACCCTTCAGCCCTAACAAGGTCTAGGAGCTATGACTTATGTGTCTGCCAAACAAGTTAAGGAAAGCTTTTAATAAGAGGATGAAGTAAAGCCAATCTGCAAAACCGTATAGCTTTGACAATTACATGTCGTAAATATTGTGTAAATATTTGGCAAGGTACGTAAGGAAGGAATGCATATGCCATTCAGTGGTTTAAAGAGTTTTTCAGGATGTTTTCCTTCTACATATACCAATCACCCCGTGCGTGGCTGCACGGCACATCCTGTTTGATAGACCAGTTGATCCATCATCTGCTTCAACTCTACACAAACTTGGCTAGGCCACATAGCTAACCCGAGCTCTGCACACGCGAAGGCCTGTTGGCAATACTTTTTTTCCCTTGTTTATTATTATGTGTTGACATCCAGACAGATTCTCAGGCAGGTCCTGAAGACTTCAGATTTTCACAATATTACAATTTCAGCAGGCTGAATGTTAAAAAATGGAAATTGGACAGACTGTTATCAACTTTAATCGACCATTAGCGCATCGGAGCCTGAAGGCACAGTGTTTAACGGTTGGACTGGGGTGGTCAAGTAAAATGCTGTCTCTTTCATTTGGAATCTGGGAATAAAGCCAACCCAGATAAAAAGGAAAAAAAGCCATTACTCTGACAGCTGTGGCAGAGCACAAGGATCAGTGTTACAAAGGAGGCCAAGATGCAAATGCTGCAGTATATTTGGGTAAGGCTTGCCGACTGAGGTCTGGTTTGCAGATTTTGTACATAAAGGAGGTGAATAAGCCAAGGAATGAGATACTGACCTACCAGAAAGAAGGCTATTATCTAATATCACAAATGGATCCTGTGACATCATATTGCATTGCCACACTTGGCCTGAATGTGTCATCACCTTTCTGTGCAGCAATTGCTGTCTTCTTGCAGAGGCAAATAATTTGCTGCTGCGGTGAAGCTTCTTTGCTTCAGCCCCTGGGCATGGTACACTCTGAATGCTTTAGAGAATGACTCTGGAATTAAGGGTTTTAATTACACCTGACATTAGTGCGCTTTCACCTGTTGGCAGCCATCTTGTTAAAACCACCCGTGGGAGCGGAGCTGTGTTACTGGAAGGTACCGCGGCGCCTTTCTCCTTTACGCCTATGTTGGCCAGGCCACCATTCCTTCCCAACACCATTTACTCTGCTAATGGGATTTTGCACATTATGAACTTTCAGGATGTTAAACTGAGCACAGCCTTTTTTTTATATTAAACAAAATATATTGTTTATGTAAAGAGTCTAATGGCCCATAGCAATCCAATTTACATGTAAAGTACAAGATTTCATATTGAATCAGTTTTATTAATTCACATATGAAAGATATTGAGCAGTGGTAGGTATATTGTATTTGTATCAGAAAAATACAAGGGTAGATTTATTGGGCCCAGGCTTAATAACATTAGAATCGATTATCCCAATGAGAGGCGAGACATCTGTTCTCTGGGGGGAGAAACATTTCCACCACCCCCTTGTTGTCCAATGAACACTTTCTTCTCTTCACTCAATGAAATAACCAGTTAAAGGGTTAATAATGTTTCCCAAAGTGGTAGTATTAACTGTCTGTCAGCAGCAAGGGAATATTGTGGATACCATTTAAGATTTATTAAGCATATTTGGTTTGCTGAGCATTATGCCCAACCCATAAAACATATGATATTTTACCACTGCTGGCTATGTATACAAATTCAGTTGGTTCAATTGACCTCTCAAAAACTGGATTTAATTGTTCCCATAGTTTGTACATTATGGAAACCCCAAACCTATTTTTCTTTATATTTTAGTTTTTCTGTCTGTAAACTCCAATCACTAGAGAATCTCTTTGTGAAGTACTCTGTAATCTCATAAACTATAAATTATTTAAAATATTTTAGGAGAGAGCTAATAATTTTTTATTAATCTGGAAGGTTATTCCGTAAGCACTGCTACTGAGAAAGAAGTGCTAACCCTCTTGAATGCTCCTGACAAACAGATTCTCTTGACGGTCCCTTTCCTTTACCACAATAAATTTTCATTTAATATGATTGAAAACCCCAATGTATATCACTTAAATGAAATGATAGTAAAGCATAGTCTTGATTTAACAAAAACTGAAGGTAGGAGGCCACACGTAAAGGATACGCAATAACTTGAAATGGAGCTTATACAAAAGTCAATTTGCTTATAATGTTCTGCTGGAATTTTTGTGACATTTTTGGATACAAGATTTTTACCTTATGAGTTTTTACTCCTAAATATTTGTTTTTCATCATTTCAAGGGTTGAAAGAGATTTCTTTACTATCCTAACTTGCTTCTTGGAGTAAAAGGTAGTCCCTAGATATCTGTGTCTTAGCTGATGTAATTTTGTTTTTGGATTTAGTCAGAATGCTCACATTTTCCAAGGCCTGGCAACCTCTAGCTATGTAGGCAAAGTTCAAACCCAACATTTCAACTAAACAAAACTCAAATGAACTGCTAAAATCTTCTTCCAAAAAAAGGCAAACAAATCAGTGAAGGCCAGAACCAGTATGATTCTTTTTTGCTGTTGTTCTAAATTTCTTTTATTATGCAAGAGAAAGTTAAGGTATTTATTAAACCAGTGATTCTTGCCTATGTCCTACTCACTATAGAAAGAGAACATGCATGTGTTGTGTAAAGAAGCGTGTGTGTGCATGAGCCCACATGTAGTCTGCCCTGCACAATATGGCCTGTGGCATTGACTATTCATAAAAATCATTACACTTATGGATGTTGGGTACCCTAGTCCTGTCTCCCTTCAACAGAAAAAGAATGCTTGGTCAAAATACTGAGTTGACATGAAAAAAATGTTTCCTACACAAGAAATCTTTCCCCTCCCAATACCTTCCCCCCTGCAGATTCAGAAGTCTGGACTTAACTGCTAAACCCAAGCTTCCCCAGCATGGATGTTCCCCAAGCAGCGAGGGAGGTGAAGCAGTTGAACCTCCGTCTAAACAGCACATGAGCCACCTGAGTGGGTCATAACTGCAGTCTCCACAAATCACCAACATGCATCCATCAAATAAAGGAGCACTCAAATGGGAGGAAAGCACATATTTAATCAGCTAATAACCTTACTTTTAATAGGCTCTCCTTATGCCTTGACAAGGAATTTACATCTTTAATACGTTGCAGTTTCTATTCTTAATACTCTGTCATTGATCACCAGCCCTTATGAGGAAGCATCCGTGGGACCTCACTCATCAGAAAACTAAAACAGCCTAAGAATTGGTGTTCCTTGGTCATTCTGGTCCTGATTCACAGTTCCTTATGGGTCACTGCTAATGTCCAAATCAACAGGCTAGGCTTTGTAGGGGAGGTCAAGAGGTAGGAAATACATTCTGCTTCCCAAGGACTTCATAGGCTCCTTCAGGAGGAAAGTGCCATATGTGATGCAATTAGTAAATAACACAAGGACCCATGTGATTAAAACATCAAAACATGAGGCCATTTAGGTTCCTGGAAACAAATAGTCCATAATATCCACCGTACTCCATTACCAAGGCAAAAAAGTAAATTAACATTTTCTTGAAATATTTTCAGTGATAATCAAAACAATAAGAGTTCTCCTTTTCTAGCCTACAAGCAGAAAGGTTAAGTAATCATATAGTGTTGGCACCTTAATATCCCATTTACTTGATGGAGCAAAAGAAAACTATCAACAAAGACACCATTTCATATGAATCCAAATGCCTTTGATGTCCACTTTGCTTTCTTTCTTAGCACAGAATATATTTTCTCAAAGAAAGAAAGTTATACATGTGGCAATTAGTACCTTGAAGGCACCTACAAGCCCATGTTAGCTGTTAGGAAAAATCATAACAAAGCAACTTTTCCCCGAGTATCTCTAGACTCCTTTTAGCCTGCCAGTTCCAGTCGTACCATTCACTAGTTTCCTAGTTCTCCACCTCTTCCTTCTCTCTGATGCCAATTCTGGCTGCCCTGCTCTATCAAAGTCCTTGGATTGGTCTTATCACTGCTTCAGAACACAACTTCCTGTATCCACCTATACGCTCCACCCTCTTGCTTGTCAGAAAGCACAGCCCAGCACGACCCAAGGGTGATGATGGATGGTTAAGGTCCAAGGGTCATCATAAGAGCCAAAGGTGTGAATGTAAAAGATAATAAGTAAGGAGCTGGGTTTTCTCTTGATGAGAGAACTTTTTTTGATGCTAGGGCAAGACACATTGTAAAACATCTGTTTACCTGCGTATAGTCCCCCTGGTGAGTGAGCTCTTCAAAGTATGGGGCAAGGACTTGCTTATCTCGTCATTCTAGCACAATGTTGGGGAAAAAAAGACACTCGATTGGTTGCTTAATTAATTAATCCACGTTCCAAGGTTAATTAACTCCCCCAAACAAAACTTTCATTTATTCCATAGTCTTGACTAGAGTTGAGAAGGAAAGCAATCTAATTGAATTAATTCACTCTAAGGCATAAATTATTAAAAAATACATCAGTCTGAAGTAGGATTTGGTAAAGGTATTTTTTTTAAAAAAATCTCCCTGGGGAGGTTTTCATGAGCTGCCTGGCTTGAGAACTACTGGCATAAAAATCCCTGTGCGCCCTGGTCCCTGCTTCTCTCCTCCGTTGCTCTGCCATCGTCCACTCCAGGCCTGCACGTCTCTGGCTGCACCACGGCAGGTGCACACCCAGCTCTCCCACACCCCAGCATCTCCCACCCTGCTTGGAGAAACCGGAAGTAAGGGACGATGGTACTGTCTCCCCAAAATCTTCCCACCGCTATTCTTATTTGCCTCCTCAATCAGATCATTCCTTCTTCCCAGGAAATAGATGTCAGAAATTATGCTTCCTTTTGAACAAGAGTTCAAAATCATCAGAGTAAAAAATACCAGCTCTTTATAAGGAAACTAATTCAAAAGATACTCTGGAAATTTTGGGAAATTTGACAAGTCTAAATGAGAAGAAAATATAGAGGTTCCGTTCTGTAAGATTCATCTGCAGCAGCTCATCTCAGTGGTGGATAGATTTTGTTGGTGTTGGTGTTGGTTTTCTTCTTTTTCAGAGTGAAACCCATCATTTGACTACAGAAAAAGATTTACCGTAGTTGCCAGAGCTATGAAAGGGATCATAATTCCCAACACATCTCCCCAGCGTCTCCTCATCCTCTGGCATGACACAGCCACACAATCTGGTAAGGTCGTCGTGGGTGCTGATGGTAGAGCATCGGCTTTCATTCTGATGGGTTCAAGCCTGACTCATCCTGCTGGGTTCCTGTTATAACAGGGAAGGTCTCGGCGACCAAACAGAGAGAGTTCAGGGCAGACTTCAAGTACAAAAACAGACGTTCATCATGAAACCATCGTCATCACATTCTCTGATGACGGATCTTCCACACTCGTGACTCCATCTGAAATATTTAGGACTTGTTCATTTACGATGATCCTGAAACAGCCCCTCAGCTTGTCTTCCACACATACGCCTTTTTGGAGCAATATTGATGTGGCAGGGGAAAAAGAGTTAGGGGGATTTATTAGGATTAATTAATACACAAGAGGAAAGAGATATATGTGATTAAACTAACTTCCCAGGTTCATCATACATATTTTATTCACTTATGTGGCTCTGCAATGCCGTCTTTGTCACTTAGGAAATAGCCCTAGATGTGAGACTGGAAACTTCACATGAAAGTGAAAACAGGGCACAAGGATTCTTACAGCCAGGTCTGCGGTTGCAGAGATGCAAAGATGGGGTTACGGGACTTTAGGCGGAAGGGACAGCATTTCCAAAGCAGGTAAGAAGGGCACACCACCGCTGCATGCCCTGGGCTGACTCTGATTCTCTGTAGACAATTCACGATAGGAAAAAGGCACCAACAGGTCTCCAAATACATAGTTTACAGTCATATTTACTGAAACCCTCTTTTGTCAATTTCCTTCCTATCCTGAAGACATTCCAATAACGAGCCCTTCAGCCCTTCCCTAGAAAACTCGTCTTCCTCACCTGGCCTGTGAGACTTGCTTTCTTCCTTTATTGCAGGGAGGAGATTGGGGTAGTGACCACATAATCCTCTTCTGAGTTCTGGAAAAAGGGCAATGTCTGTAAACATACAGATCTCATGAATTTATATTCCATCATACACTTATAATATGCCCTTGTATTTTAGATATTTTTCCTGCATGTGGATCCTATCTTCCCAAATAAATTATGGATTCTTTAAGGCAAGAACTATGTTTTATTAACCTCTGTGTTTTAGTACAAGGAGGGTTTTCAATAACAGCTTGTAAAATGAATGAAAGAATCAAAACACATACAAAGAAAGGTCAAAGATTCAATTTTGTATTTCATTAATTCCTTTTATGAATACCACAATGCTACACACTTAATTACTATTTGCCAAAGATGATAAAACAGCAAAGAAAACCCACACGAGAGAAGGGCTGAAGGAGGCAAGAGTCACTGGAATGTTCTGCCTCTGCCACCCTCAGTCCTTCCCTGTGTTCCCTTCAGTCTAAGCCAGTGGTGCAGACACAAGGTCATGGAATCTAGGACAAGGCATCTGGCTTCCTAAAGCATTTTCACCTGAGACCAAAGGTCCCAAAAGATGTCTCAGCTGATGAATTTCTAGACACTAAAAATATCGTCAACTCTCAAAAACCCACAACAGCAGGGGTCTCAGAGGTTGTTTATTCTACCCTAAGACACAGTCAAAAATTCCCTTCTAAAACATCTCCAGCAAGTACTGATGAAGGCTCACTACTCACATGACATCTCAAAATTCTGCTACACAACTCCACATATTAGAAAGTATTCCCTTGAGTTCAACCAAATCATCCACCGTGAAATTTCTATCTGCTGGTCCTAGTGCTATTCTCTGAAGTCATACAGACGTCTAAGCACTCCTTCACATGATCCATTCAGGTATTTGAGAACAACTCTTGGCTGTCCTGTGATTCTTTTCTCTCCTTGTCTAAACTTCTTTCCCATCAGTTCTTCATCATGCAATATTCTGAATCTTCTCATTAGCAAGAATTGTGAAAATTCGGAGATATTTTCCCTGCTTTCAAGCTAACAAGCTAGCCTGCTATAGTTTCACAGATGCTGGCCAAAGACAGAAGACTTCTGGGTCAGAGACAAAGGACTTTATTACTGATGGCACAGAAGGAAGCATGAGCTTCATGCTTGCCTCAGTTCCCCTTGCTCCCCAAATCCCAAAGCATGGAGGCCATCCAAGGTGAATTCTGTGCACGCAGTGAGAAAACCTGAGCTCAGGAAAACCCAATACTATACGGGAGCTGCTAAAAAGCTTGCCCACCATTTGCCCTGGAGGAGACATCATCTTTATTATCCTAGCCAGGAAACAAATCTGCCCTCTTCCCCAGAGTGATACCTTATCTCCATTTTCCAAAGCTGCTGCAGCATGCAACACCCTTGAAAAGCTACTCCTGTTCAGAAGATGGACACAAACACAGGAGACCCATAAAATTCCCTCCCAACGTGCATCCTCTTGATCTCCTTGACTCCTTCCCATGCACCCAAGTTGGACAATGCTGCACTCCTGTGGCACCCAGAGCACAACTTCTGGAGGGGCCTGACCAGTGCTGTGTGCGGTAGGATTGTCAGCCTTCCAAGGTCTGAATGTGGGCTTTTACCAACACAATCAGAGATCACATTGTTGATTTGGAGATTCTGTGACTTCCACAGGGACTGGGGATCTTTCATTAGAGAGCCATTAGTTTGGCTCTGTGGACTGAAAACCGTATCTTTTTCAAAGGAAAATGATCAGAAAGAACTATGTCAAGAATTCCAGGGCTTCTGCATAGCTGTATTGGCTGGGGTGGAAGGGCCCCGGCGGAAGGGAAGGAGACAAAGGCTCAGCCCAAGCCTGCAGACTTTCACCCACATTGAGCTTTCCATCAACCAAACCTCCAGGGCTTCTTCACCCTAACAGTTATTCAGCCTCTTCTTCTTCTACTATGGACTTGCACAGTTGGTTATGTGAATTGTGTTTGTGTATAAATTTTACCTCTGCTAAAATTTATCTTATCAGATATGACCTGTTCTCTTAGTTCCTTACAACCTGCTTGGTTTCTGGGTTTGTTACACATTATGATCCCTACACTCCAAAGAATTGATCAACTTTGCCCCATGGTTGCCTATTTACTTTTCATTATCAATAACATCATGAAAGAAACTTTTCTCAACCACAGGAACTGAAGATTGTCATTTGAGTGCTCTGTACGTATATATAAATGCATCTAAATGCATATAAATTCACATCGGCGACACACCTGGGAATTCGCCCACTCCCACACAGAGCAGAAGCACATGGTATACACTCTTCTCCCCAAAACACCAATACACACACCTCAATATGACATTAAAATGGGCGCAAAGTCACAGTGGACAGGACACCGTCTGTGCTAGGGACTACCTGGTTGGAGCTGAGAACATTTGCTGGGGCCAGGAAGGGAGGAGCACAGACGAACAGAGAAACAGGAGAAGGTGCAGCTTCTTAAGGCAGGGCTTGAATGTCCTGCTCTAGATATTGTCCCATAAGCAACAAGTTCTTGGGAAAGAGAACAGGGCCAATTTGTTGAGCTTCTATTACAGGGCAGCACTTCAGATATATTTGCTCTTACTGCCACCAAAACACTGCAGCATAGGTCTTCCTATCCTCTTTTTGCATGCAAGAAAAGCAAAGCCCTGATAAGGCAACTGATCCTAGGGCTGTGTGATCCAGGGTCCACTGCCATTCAGGATGCTGCTCTGATCCCAGATAACCTCCTGGCAAACCCTTAACCTGCATCAACCCAGACCTCAGCTTCTTCTTGCCTTGCCGCCAGCTCCTGCGCATGTCCAGAGAAAAGCCCATGACTTGCAGAGTAGCTCCACCCTCACCCGGACCGCAGGGCAAGGCCACTGCCTGTCTGCCGTCAGCTCCCACTCCCCTCCCCCACAGTGACAATGCCAGCGTCCTACCAGGTGAGACGTGACGTCTAATTCACTTGGTTCACTTTTCAGCAGGACTTGTCATGAGGCACAGTGGTGTCATAGTCACTGAGTAGAGCCAGACTAAGTCCAAATACCGGCCCCTCCATTTCCAGTCATGTGATTTCAAGTCAGTCGTTTATCTTCTCCAGCCTCAGTTTCCTTATCTGCGTAATGGAAATAATGGCAGAGTCTACCAATGGGAATTACTGAGCAGTGTAGTGAATTGATAAATGAAAGCTCTTAGAACGGCACCTGGCACACATGGAGCACATGACACCTGCCGGTCCCGACACGTGCTGGCCCTGGGAGGGCACCAGGAAAAGACGAGCACAGCCCCCGCCGTGCCACTAACACTGGAGCTGCTGCCAGACACGCAATTAGACAAATCATCAATGATGGTTGATGAGTTCTCCGAAGGAAAAGTACAAAGTGCAAGGAGAGCATGTTCCGGAGGGTCAGGACGAGAAGCAGAGAGATCAGAGGTCGGCACCCACGGCCAGCGAGTTTGATGAATAGTCTGTTGGAACACAGCCTCGCCATTTCAGTCAATGGCTGCTTTCACTCCACAACAGCAGGGGTGAGTGTTCCAGACAGGGGCCCTACAGCCCACAAAGCCGTATTATTTTCTATCTGCTACTTTAGGAAAGACTTCGCTTACCCACCCCTGAGCTGCAGGAAGAGGGAAGAGGTGATTCACACAGAGGCGTAGGGGGTGGGCCTGGGGCAGAAGGAACTTGGAAAATGTGAGTCCCTCCCACATGAACTCCCCAACTTTCCAAATTAGTATCTAAAAATGCACCTGTATATACAGCCAGCTTCCTCTTCCTCCTCTGGTCTCAGAGGAAGGCAAGCCCTCCCCTCACTCAAGCTTCCTTCTCCTCTAAGATGCTCCCTCCCAGTTACTCTCTCTCCTGCAGCCTCCATCTCTCCACCGGGCCCGGTTCTTCACTGCCTCTCTCAAGGACAGCCAGTGTCACCCTCCCCATCCACCCAGGCCAGAAACCCAGGGGTCATTCTTGACAACTTCTCCTTCACTAGTCCATGGATTCCTTCTCGAAGCATCCCTCCTACTGCCCCACCCTCTCCCCTTCTGTTCTCACTGCCCATTCAGGCCCTCAGCAGCTCGTACCAGATCTGTCTCCCCCATCCCTCTCTCCTCAACAACTGGCCCTCCTGTCTCCAGCCCCCCAAGCCTTCCCATCCAGCCTCCCTACTCTGCCTCAGGGTTGTCATTCCAAAGTGCAGACCCAACCATGGCACTCCCTGCCTAAAACCCATCAGTGGCTCCCAATTGTTTATGAGTAAGAATATAAACTTTGAAACAAGGAGTGCAAGGCTCTGCATAATCTTCCCCCACCACATCTCCATACAAACTAGGACAATCTATCCTATTGTAGCAATCATTTCTCTTTCTTCTTGACCACCCAACACCTTTGGATGCCCTTCCACGTTTCACAAATTCCTCACCTCATGAGTTCTTTTGAGAAGAGAATGCAAACCAGATGGTAACTCTCCCAGACTCCCTTGCAGCTAGGGTGCAGGTTTCCTAAGGGCACGTGACCTCAGCTTTCCTGGTCATAAAAGCTCAAGTCAGATGATGAATCTGGGGCTAGCAGCAGGAAGAAAGATGAACAGTCCAGAATCCATTCTGGTGTGTGTGGAGGCAGCAATGTTAGGCTCTGCTGGCAGTTTCCACTGCCTAGCACTGTGGTGTCAGTAGTAAAAGCCATCATTACTATGTCCAGCAAAGGGGCAAAACTATCTCCTCTAGACTACACAGCTCTGTTGTGCCATTTTGAGCATGGATCCTGGGTCCATAGCATCAAACCCTGCCATTCTGCACTCCTAGAAATTCTGTGAGCACCCTGTTCTTTTAATAAATGAATTTTTCTTAATCTAGCAAAATGAAGTTCTTTGTCTGAAACTAAGAATCCTGCCTGATATACCTGTGAAGTCTTTTCTCACACCCCATTCCCACCCAGCAGGGAAAACCAACTTCTCCCTGTTTCGTGTCCTCGCCGTGCCTTAGCATGTATACACACACAAACACACGCACACATACACACACAAGAACTGCAAGACATGTATGACATTTATATTCATGTCTGCCTCCCTCTCTGCTCATTCATTCATTGATCAAACATCATTATGTTTCTACTCAATGTCAGACACCACCCCAGGTCCTGGAAATATGGCAGAGAACGAGACAGGAAAGGTCTCTGTCTTTATGGGTCTTATATTTTAGAAGGCAGAAGTTGCATCTTATGTGTGTTTATCTCCAAGTGCCCACGGGAACACCAGACACAGAGCATACACTCCATACATGTTTACCGAGTGAGTGAATGAATGATGACGTCTGTGGTCCACGCTGTCTCCTACCTCTCTTCAATTCAGACTCGTGGCTAAGACCTCATGGGACTGTGACCTTCCCCCTGAGCGTTGCTGCACCAGCACCACAGCCGTGGAGGGGGGCAGACTCCATGGCATGCCCTGATGTTGTTCGCCTTTCTGTAAATCCCTGTCATAACCATCTAACTGCTTTTAAATGGCATGAAGCTGAAAGCTGGCTTATTGTGTGTTCAAGTTACTGGAGTTATTAATCACCAAGGGGTTTGATTTACTTCTGTGTGTTCCCTTTAGCCTAGCTCATCCCAGGTCTGGGAACATAGTAGGTGTTGAATAAATTGAGATCGAACTCAGCTTAGTTGTTGAATATATGTGCATATATACTCACAAACAGAGCATGTGAAAGGAGCCACAGGGTCTAATTTTTGCAGAAAAATTCAGAACAGCCTCTGATTAGTGAGTTTGTTCCATTTCCCAGGAAATCATTTTAACCTTTAAACACAGAAGGTCAGCGTCTCCTCTCTCTGCTCATGCATAATTCCCCCTGCCCTCTGCTCTTCACCGCCGCGGCTACCCGCCTGAGAGCGAGCCGAAGTCGACAGGAGGAAGAACGCAGGCGCTCAGAGGCCCAGGCCGGCTCCCTGGGATTGACTAAGCCCTCAGAATATGTTGTCTCATTTGCTACATTATTAATAAAATTGCAAGAAGTTTGGAAGAAAATTTTTCCCACCTAGAAAAATTAGCATTTACGCCACACACTGTGCAAACTTAGGAAGATGAACATCAATAAAACAGGAAATGTTCCCTTTGAATCTTTCTTGGCAGCCGGTGCCAGCAGAGGACTTGGAAACAAATAAGGGAGTGGGACAGGTCAGGCTGGGCAAGTCAAGCACTGCGTGAGTGTCTCAGGTTGGGGCCAGAGAAAATCCAGCCAGCCCTAAGCATCTGGAGAGTTCTCCCGGATGGCAGGCGGTGGCAGAGTTGGAAGTGGTCAGCGACAAGGGGTCCCACAAGGAGCAAAGGCTCATAAGAGACAGAAAAGTACAGATTTACTGAAAGGAGGCAGAGGTTGGGCAGGCCTGCCCTGTCCCGCATGGCCGAGCCTGCCGCTGGAGGAGGGCAGGTAGGTGGAGACATCCACGCAGGTCACTCTAATTAGGGGGACTAATTAGTCGTAGAACCCAGGACTTCCGTGCTTTTTAGCAGCCGTGTCAAACAACAAATGGAATAAACACCTCCTCCTACAAGTGTCCCCCAAGTCCCTCATCTAACACGGCCCTGTGCGTCCTCCCGTTTCCTGTGGTCTTGCTATTCCTCTCACCACGCACCGCCAGCTCAGATCATATAACCTACTTATTTGGATTGCACATTGTGGACTACGGTCTGCATCGCATTAGGACGCTAGAATACAAGCAGCATGAGGGTGATGTCATCTGATTCACTGCTACACCCCTCACTTCTGGATCAGTGCCTGAGACCTCATAAATATTTATTGTGCGCGTAAGTAAATATATCCCGAACTAAAACTCCTACACCTTTTCACTTAAACTGCTCATAGGCCAGGCTTACCTGTTCTGTATTTGCACATGTGAATTTTCAACCAAAAATGCAGCATTTTATCTTTAGAGTTTTGGTTCATTTTCCAGCTGTTCAAGGTTAGTAAGTCTTGATTCCAACATAAATGCAGTTCCTCTCAACCTTGTGTTAATTCCCCCAAAAACCAGGGCAGCACGCCATCGCCCTTCCAGCCAAGGCGTTGATAAATATTGAATATACAGAAACAGCCTCCTGACAGGCCGGCAGACACAGCCCCTTAGGCCTAGATTAACTGCTCTAAATCATTTGAGTCAGGAGTCATTGAGACAGAGGCTCTCAGCCCTGGAAAGGAGCTTAAAGATCAAGTGACCAGATGCCTCCATTTCACAGATGGGGGTTCTGGGGCCACCGTGGGGTAGTGAGTGACAAAGTGATGACCTCTCTTTGACATCATACAGAATGCAATGATGAGTTCCAGAAGCCTCACTCATATAAAATGAGTGATTTTCTAATCCTGAAAACAGCCTGTCTGTGCTGAGTGGGAGCTTCCATTTTAATAAGCTCCCAGGGTGGCCTTGGACTTTGATGGGCCAATCCAAAACCTGAATTCATCATCACCCATGCCAGACAGGTGGGATCCCTCCACAAAGCTTCTCTCTTCTCTGTCTTTCCCCCATTCTGAATGTGGTCCAGGCACCGCAGCTGGAAGCTTCGGGAAGCCGGCCCAGGGCTCTTGGCCTCTTGTGTTCTCGCCCGTCCCTTTCTTCTCCCTCTCCCTGGGGCGGCCAGAGCTCTCCTGCTCTCTCCAGCTTCCAACCCACTGAGACTCGTAAACTTATTTGGATGGGGAGCAAATGCCAAAAATGCACTGATGAGCTAGGGCCAGCAGATACTCAAAGACAAAAGAAAGTTTTCTTGGCACTTCTGAAAGCATAAAAACCTTTGGCTCTCAGTGACTAGTTCAGAATTTACAGAAAATGTGTTCTGGAGTAACCAGAAATACAAAGGTAACAGGAAGAGCCAATCACAGCCTATGTTGTTGAACAAAAGAATGAATGAATAACTTCACTCAATGCAAAGAAAGTTAAGTGCACGAGTTATGGAAACTACCGGTTCTCTCTCAGGATACTTACCTTGGTCCAAGTGGGGTATGTTGGGGGATATTCCAAGCAGTGCCCCCTCTAAGAAAAGCCAGGCAAAGAAAATCCAATGTTGGGATGCAATTCACACTGCAGGGCTCCCCGTGGGACCAGGGGACTCTGGTGTGCAGCTGAGACTTCCCTCACTCCCTGAGAGCACTCCCTCCACAAGTCACTTTCTCAAGAATCTCCTCCTTATGCTCTGCTTCTAAGGAACCTGCCCTAAGACAACATACTTCTACAATGTGCAGTCTACTGTTTTCTATGGAATCTGGCCCCTTTTACCATGCCTTTAAATTCCTCCCACCCCAACCTTCATTCATCTCTTGCCCAGATTCAACGCCATCAGCCTTCCCCTTCTGTGGACTGCTCAGGTTTCAGAGCCAAGACAGTAAGGGCTGCCACGAGGACTCACCTGTCCTCGTCAGAGATGCTCAGAAGCAAGCTGTCTGGAGCCACAGTTTTAGACACCAGGGGAGTCACTTAGCTTGTGAAGCCAAGAAAGACAAGAGTTTCCAAGCTGCCAAAAGGTGTCTTCAGTTATACGAACAGAAGCCGCTGTTGCAGTCATTAATTATTTATGGAACAGATTTGGGGAACAGGAAGAGGCAGGTGGTAAGACAAGCAACACTGAGATGGGGACAGAAAGAAAGATTTGCACGCACATGCTTATTTTGCAAGCTCGTGAGGGGGTCTCCTTCCCTCTCTCCGGCTGCTCTGGGCCACCGCCACCTGCTGCTCCTTCCGGGAGGACTTAAAAGAAGACAGTCCTCTGGAGGTAAACATTCCCACCTTCTCTGCCTGCTCAGTTCTAGATTTGGAAGGACTGTGTCTGGAATTATTCATGCAGCCCCGTGGCCCACATGCAGACACCCCTCAATGCTGCCAGAGCGTCTCCTACCACTCCGTCTCTTCCTTCTCCACGGGGGTGACTTAAAGCATTCTCCGCTCACCCACCTCTTTTCCCACCACCTCCCACGTCAATCTCAGGAGATGGCCTTACCCCCAACTACACATAAAATGCAGAAGGCAGCAAGTGCGAACTCCTGAGCCCCTCACGTCACACAAACACACACATAACACAGGCACAGCACACATACACAACATACATAACATGTGCACAACACACAATGCACACAACACACACAACTCACACACAACACATACACAGCACACACAGGACACACGCACACCTCCTGCTCTCACAGCCCGCAGCCCTTCCCTCCTCGCCGTCAACCCTCCAGCACCGCAGGCTCCTTCCTGGGAGTTTTTATTTGCCTGGAGTCTCACTTCTGAAAGAGAAAATGGGAAGAGTCAAAGCCTATAGGTCACCTCAGCTCCTACCTAAGGTGAAGAAAGAGTGGTCAGATGGGCATCCCTCATCTTCCTCCCCATGTCGGCAAACCTCCCTGAGCTGCTCTGTGGAAGCCGTCTCCGCCGGCGTCCCCTGAACAGCCCCCCTGTGCGCCAGGCCCACTCCCCCCATGCCCCTCCTACACCCTCTCCTGAGGAATCTGACGTTTCCTCTGCCAGCTCCTGTTCCCTCACCCATGAATCCGACTCTTCAGCAGTGGGTCTTTGGCTCCCTGATTTGCTCCTTCCCTTTCCTGGCTTCCACTGTCCCTGCGCTAGTGGCTGCCACCCGTGTCTCCAGCCCAGATCTTGCTCCTAAGCATGTCAGACGTAGGAGAAACTTCCAGTGGGCAAGAGCCCTCAGCAAACCCAGCTAAACGCACATTCTCACGGTGCCCTGCCCTGTGCTCTCCATCCTCAGTGTCTCCTGGTGGATTCGCAGCTCCAGCCAGCCTCCTGCCCCCACCAGAGAGACCTGGAAATGCCCTTGACCTTTGGCCTTTAGCCTCCTCCCTGAACCAGTAAACCTCCGTGTCTGTGTCTCCTGCGTCCCTCAAATCCAGCTCTCTCTCTCCCTATTTCTTAACTGAGGCCTCCATCCCTCGATTCTAACACGGGAATAGCCTCCGTCCTCACACACAGCCCACCCACCCCTGCTGCGGCCACACAGCTCTAAAACATAAACTGGAGCACCCTCCCTTCCCCTTAGTCCCCTTTCTCGAATACCTGCCACCCTCACGGTCCTCCTCCGAGGAGAAACAGGCTCAGAGAAGAGAAACTGAGCAGAATACAGGAAATTCAGGGGCAGGAAAGTTATTGATTCGTACATTTGTTTGTTCATTAAATTGTACCTTCAAAACCTGGAGTTAGTTCTTCGAGGAGTCTCCAGGCCCAAGCACTTAGTTTCCTTGTTTATTTCCTTCACGTCACTTGCTTCCACTTGTTATGGTTTTCTTTGGTTCATTGTTTCTGTACTTTCCTTAAAAGGAAAGTATGTAAGTCTCCCCTTTAAGAATGTAAGTTTCTCAAAGAAAAGGCACATTAACTGTCTGTTGGACATGGTGTCTCAGTCGCTGGGGCTGCTTACACAAGATGCCACAGACTGGGTGGTTTAAACAACAGAAATTTATTTGTCATTGCTCTAGAGCTGAGAAGTCCCAGCTCCCCTTGCTGGCAGATCTGGTGTCTGGAGAGGGCCAGCTTCCTGCTTTTCACATGGCTGTCATCTCACTCTGGCCTCCTGTGGCAGGAGCAGAGAGAGAGCAAGCAAGCTCTCTCTTGTCTCTTCTTATAAGGGCATGAATCCCATTGATGGGGGCTCCACCCCCATGACGTAAATCACCTCCCAAAGGCCCCACCTCCTAATACCGTGGCATTAGGGGTCAGGGCTTCAACATATGAATTTGGGGTTGGGGACACAAACATTCAGTCCATAGCACAGGGTATCCACAGCCTCTAGTATAAGGTGGGGCACATGACAGACACCCAAGAAACACTTATGGAATTAGTGAAGGGATGGATGACAGACTGAATTGGCACATGGTAGTTTCTGGCCAGAGTCAGTTCTATCGACACCAGTTCAAGAACAAATTTCCCCATTCATTTACCAAGTACCTCAAAGTACAGGAGGAACGAGGTGAGTACCAGGCATGCAGATACAGAGGATGCAATTGCTACTCAAGTCCCTCTGGGGAGGGATAGTACTGAGGTGTGAAAGGGAAGCTCCCAGCAGCTTGTGAGCAGATCTCCCCAGGCCCAGGGGCCGGCCCAGCCCAGGGTAGGCCCAACAGAGCTGCCAGCTTTAGGTGGGAACTGCCCCAGCCCAAGGGAGCTGGGCCCCAAGGAAAGTTCTTATCCCTCTGCCCTATTTTATCCAGACCCCACACACCCATTCCACCTGCTCAGCCCTGTGCAGGCACAAGATTGTGCCTTCCATTCTGGTCAGACAAGTCTATCCTGTATCCCCGAAGAAAAATGTGAGAAGGATGTGCACGTGCACAAGGAAAAAAGGAGGAGAGAATAGAAGTGGGTTAAAAGGGAAATAAAGAGAAGGAGGGAGAAAGGGAAAGAGAAAAACCATCCGCGTCTACATTGCCCATCTCTCCTCTGCCTTCCTGGCCCCAGAGTCCAGCAGAGCTCCCAGGAATGATACAACATCCTTCTCCCCAGATGCCCGCTCCTGCTCTCTGCAGCTGCAATCCGGGCTGCAGCCAGGATCTGGGACAATCTTTTAAAAACATAAATCAGATTATACGGATGTGTCACTTCCCTGCTCAACATCTTCCTTGGCTTCCCTCACACTGAACCTAAAATCAAAATTTCATGTTAAGTCTCAAAAAGCCCTACCTGACCTGGCTGTAGACGGGCTGCAGCCGTGCTGATCTGCTTTTGGTACCTGCAAAACACCAGGCTTGTGGCAGCCGCAGGGCCTGTGCCCTGGCTGCTCTGCCTGACTCTCTTTGCCCCAGTCTTCCCCAGGCTAGGTCCTTCTTCGCACCTCCCCAACTTCTTCCTTGACACCCCTTCTCCAGTAGCTGCAACACCCACACTCTCTTACGTGCTGGGTTTAAATCTTCTGCACAACACTTACCACTATCTGAATCTTTCGTGTCCAGTTCTTTTCTGTATTCCCCATGTGTTAATTTTCTATTGCTGCAAAACAAATGACCGCCAACTCAGCAGCTTAGAACAACACCCATTTATCAGCCCACAGTCCTGTAGGTCCAAAGTCTGGGCACAGAATTGCTGAGTTCTCTGTCTAGGGTGTCACAAGGCTAACATCGAGGCATCAGATGTCTGCATTCTCATCCAGAGCTTGGGGTCTTCTTCCAAGCTCATGTGGTTGGGGCAGAATTCAGTTCCTTGCAGTTGTAGGGTCAACACTCTCATCCCACGATGGGCTGTCAGCCAGCGGCTCCCCAGAGCTGCCCACAATCCCTGCCATGAGGCCCCTCCAAAGTCAAGGCGAGACATGGAAGAATCTTCCTTACATCAAATCCTTCTCGTACTTTGAGTATCTCCCACCACAAAAAGCTCACTCCCTCTGAAGGGATCACCTGACAATGCCAGGCGTACCCGGGAGAATCACCTTCAAAGTCCACTGGGCCAAATGATGTAACCTAATCATGGGAGTGACCATTCCCTCACATTCACGGTTCACACTCACACTCAGGGGAGGGGGTGCCACAGGGCATGTGCCCGGGGGGGTGGGAATCTCCGGGGCTCTTAAAATTCTGCTGGAGCACAACTTGCCAGGCTTGTTACTGCTGCCTCTTATGGCCTGGAACAGTGTCTCCCACCACACGGCACACGCAGGGAACGATACACTCGCACAGCACAGGGTGGTGAGCCAAGGGGCTGGCTCACGATTAGAGACAACCAGGGTCTAGGAGCCCCAGCCAGACCAGGTGGGTCCCGCCCATCCAGCCCAGGGACTGAGAGAATCAAACCCCTGCACACCTGACCCAGCCAGGGCCCACACCGCACCGTGGCACATTGTTGGAAGCTTCTGAACTAGAATACTTCCAGCACAAAGAAGATGTTCATTAGGTTTTTGTTTTGTTTTGTTTTTTGTTTTTCATTTATTAATTGAATGAAAAGGAAGAAAGTGATCTCTTCTGGAAACTGGAGACGGAGAGAATTGGAGGAATCAGGATGTGAGGGGAGCGTGACAGAAGCTGTGAGCCAATCAGGTGCATCCACACAGGGCCCACTCAGCACCTACCTGTGCCGATGGTCTAGCTCACATCTGACCACCTCCTCCAGGAAGCCTCCTCTGATGCCCCAGCCCACATCCTCTGCACAGAATGCCTCTCATTTGGCCCTTTTTGGAAGGCTACCTTTTGACATCTGTTTTCTATTATGGAACAGGAGGTCAAATGTATTTGCTGGTTAGAATCTGCCATGCCTATGGCTTCAGTCTCTGTCTCCATGACACTCTCCTTGGGGAAGGTGGGTGGCTGTCTCACTCATCTTTGTCCCCACCTAGAGCAAAGTGAGCACATTCTGGCTGTGCAGATCTCCCAGGACTTGAGATCTGCCGCAAGCAGGATATGAGAGTTAGGCTGGGCTAGGGTAGGCATGGCGCAAAGATTGCCGGGGGCAGGGTAGAGGGACTCACCAGTGCTGTGCAAGCAGCAGGGGCCCAGTATGGGGCCTGGCACCAGCAAAACGGGGACAGGAAGCCCAGGAGGGCAGAGAGGGCATAGAAGAAAAGGAGGGAAAAGCAACCAGACCAAGAGGGTGACTCTACATAAAGCTGGTCCCTGGGAGAGTGGCATGAGCATTCACATCCAACCCAGCAGGCCGTCTCTGCTAATGCAGGTCACTCGCTCTTGCCAAAACCTGCCAAAAGAGCCACAGACACTCAGAATTGTCTTCAATCTCCCTTCTCCTTGTTTCTAGTGGTGGGGGTGGTCAGTGCTGTTGAAGATAAAAGGATATGGTGATTTTGCAGGGAACAAACAGTGATACAGTTTGTCCTAAACACCCAAGGGAAGTAAAGAAAAAGTATCCGGTATGCTGGTGGGGTAAGAGGTGACCACGGCCTGGGAGCAGGACTGTCACTAACATACAAGCCCCACTAGGGTACATAAGCAGGAAGTTACCGTCCCCGCGTTTGGCTCCAGAAAGTCTCTCCCTGTTCCTGAGAAGGGCCGGAAGCTTGCTGGGCTCCTGTGCCTGGCCTGGGCTCCCCCCCGAGGCTGGCACTTAGAGGGAATCCGAGGGCTGGCTCAAAGGTGACGGGCAGGCTGGGATGCAGGGCCTGTGAGGGAAAGAAGCCGGGATTATTTGTCAGGGGAAGACAGGCAAGCAGGATTTCATGCAATCTCCAGGTATCAGAAGAGTTCTTAGGCAGTGCAGGCTAAGTCTTGGCAGTGGCTACTGAGGATAGAATAAGAAAAAGAGCTTAATCCCCAGCATAAGGGATTTAGGATAGCTATGGGGGAGAATTTCCTGATGGTGAAAGTTGTTAAAAGTTGCAATGAATGGTCTCGAGAGAGAGATTCAGGTCTGCTCTGGAAGCTTTTACAAGTAGAAGAGATTATCCTCTGGCAGAGGCAGCTTATCTCTAATCCTGCCTGAAGGCAGGGGAATGGACACAATGACCTCGGGGTCTCCTTCAGACTTGTAAAGCAGGCCTTCCCATCCGCAGGCCAGCCAGCACTGCAGAGCAGGTGACGGACTTTAAGGAAGGCCCAGAGTGTTCCCAGGAATACAAAGAAGAAGAACCATGGGAGATTGCCTTCCCTGGTTCTACCTTTTAGCCATGACTGCCTTGCAGCAATGGCCAAGGTCCTCTATAATCTCAGGTCTAGACAAGGGCACCTTAGATGAGGAAGCCAAGGGCAGCTACGGACCACAACAGGGGTAGATTACTCCCCACGCTGCAAAGCACCCTGGACAACAACAGGGCCATGGCTGTGAGCCTGTCCCGCAGAGCTCTGCACGTAACAAGCCACATGAAAAACCTGCAGACACACCCAGGCACTAGCAACAGGAAAACCAAGTGCATCCCCACCCTGCTGCCACCTGCCAGGATAGCAGAAAGTGCCATGCTGGCTCCAGCTTTCCCAGTAGTCTCTCCCACTCCTGGTCAGTCAAGCGACAGGCCTTCTGGGACACCAGCCGGTGCCCAACTGTTCACCCTTGGGAGCCCGAGAAGAAAAGCCCATGATCTTATGTATGACACGAGGAGACAGCATGGAAGCCTTGCACAGTCGGACAGTGTTGACGGCACACAGAGAGCTGGCTGCCATGTCCTCCCAAGGCTTCTGGGGCTTGGGCAGGGCTCAGCGGAAGGGGAGGACTGGGCAGAGAGAAGACCAGAGAGCATCTGGAGTGGTTTCCAAGGTGCTTCCCAGATGTGTGAAATATCCTAAAGGCCACAGTGGATTCAAAGTTTTCTGTGAACCAGAAAGCCAAAGAAGGGGTGACCTTTGGCTTTCTGGAAACTGAGGTTGGCTCTGTGCAGTACTCAATGCCACAGATAAACTTGGAAATGGGCACAGCCTTCATTTTCAAGTCTACTTCCCCTGTGAAGAAAGAACTACTTGAGCCCTGACGCTATACCATCACAGAGCGTGACCTGGAGAGTTCTTCACCCCTGCTGTTGCTTTCTTCAAACTCAGCTGACTTTTTTTTCCTTTGGGTAGATTCCCAGTAGTGGGATTGCTGGATCAAATGGTAGTTTTACTTCTAGTTCTTTGACATCTGCACTCTAATGTTTAGAGCAGCACAATTCACAATTGCAAAGATGTAGAAACAACCCAAGTGTCCATCAATACCTGAGTGGATTAATAAAATGCGGTATATGTATTCCATGGAGTTCTACTCAACCACTAAAGCAATGGTGATCTAGCATCTCTTACACTATCCTGGATAGAGCTGGAGCCCGTTCTTCTAAGTGAAGTATCCCAAAAATGGAAAAACAAGCATCACATGTACTAGCCATCAGATTGGTACTAATTGATCAATACTTATGTGCACATATAGTAGTAACATTCATCGGGTGTTGGGCAGGAGGGAGGGGGAGGAGAGGATGGGTAAATGCACACCTAATGGGTGCAGTGCAAACTGTCTGGGGACGGACACATGTGTAGCTCTGACTCGGGCAGTGCAGAGGCAATATATGTAACCTCAACATTTGTACTCCCATAATATTTTGAAATAATAAAAAATAGCTCAGCTGACATACTTCTGGAGGCTTCTCTTTGTCCTCTATGTTCTGTTCCAACTCTTCTGCACAATTTGCTCCAGCCCTACCACTGCCTCTTGCCACTCAGCACTTGGTAAGTTCCCAACACTGTGCCCGCCCCAACAAAGAGGGTGCTGGAGCCAGTGCCCTCCCTTCAACGTTAGCTTTTCTTCTGGAGGCTGAAAACACCAGCCCTCGGGACATCCCTAACTAGACTGCCCCGCCCTCAGTTAGCATGGGCTTGGAGCTGGAGTAAATGGCCATGAATATGTAGGAAAAAGAAGCATGGAAATGTATTATTCTGCCCATTGCAAATACTAGAAACAGACAGGAACTTGTTGCAAAAGCATATTAAGCATGCAATCAGCTGCATTCTCGTGCCCAAATAAAGCTATTTTCATTTCATAAAGCAAGAGAGCAAGCCAGGTCATTAGGGAAATAGAAATGGGGAACTTAAATGCCTAATTGGAAGCTCTATTGCACTCGCAAAGTACCTTTGGTTTGTCTAAAAATTCAAGGGAAACACATTGAGCTTATAATTGCAGATAGATCAATCCCATGTTCCTTCCTGCATTAGCACCAAAGGAAAGTCCCTTCCTGTGGGCTCAGCCCCGTCCCACCTGCGCTGTTTAACAGCAGGACCATCCAGAGGGAAGTGAGAGCAAGTGGGCTCCTGGAAGCAGGGAAAATCGAAAGAAGAGCGGAAGTCCCTTGCTTTTCCACTGAAGGCAAAAACCTACTTTCCTGGCACATTTCTAGCTCTTTTGGCATAACTTTTCTACCTCACAGTTAAAAAATTGATCTGTTTGATTTATTTGTTGGGCATTTCCTACGTGCATGAGGCAATGCAAAGCTAATACAATTCTTTAAGCGCCAGTGACTTCATCTGTAAAGTGCGAGGTTTAAGCACAATCAGTGGTTTTAGCCCTAGGATTCCGCAGAAGTACTTGGGCGCTGCTGAGGGGAGGGGTCCTTGTGGGGGGTGGGCACACAAGAGGGGCAGGGGATGAGGGGTGAGATTCTGGTTCTCCACCCCACACTTCAGTGACATTGCCCGACTTGTATCTGCTTAATATTTTGGGATTTCATGTAAGATACTCTTTGGGTGAGGAAAGGTCTCTGTTTCCAGATAGCACGCACTCTGTTTCCAGATAGCACGCATACACACATGGAATCCACGGAGCTGGATAGTCTCTGAGGTCTAGTCCCCCAATCCTACAGTGGCAATGAGAGAAGCCCTCGTTCAAGAGCCCAATAGCTTGGTTAGAGTGCCCAGGTGCTCTTGGATTCTCCTGGAGTATGTATCCCAGGAGTTCAGAGCGTAGAACATCAGGATTGCGTTTCCTGAGAGTGTCAGGCTTGGCCTGTTGGGTGACCTGGCACATTATTGTTTTGAGGTTGAGCGAGAGCAATTCCTGCACCACGTATTTTTGCAGCCAGAACTCATCTGAACTCATCTTTCCCAATTCATCCAAACTGTGTTTTTTACGGGTTGGAAAAATGTGAAAATTCAGATTTGCCTGGATTTTCATTTGAGTGACAGAATCCTCTTACAAAAAAAAAACTTTTTATGCAGGAAGTCACCATCTCAAGAGGGCTGGAGAAGCATGCATCAGCGCACGACCCCCGGTGAGAGGAGCAGACAGGGTCTGCACAACGCACAAGGCACAGGAGGAATGTCGTTCCCAGAGCGGACGGACATGATGGTGTTTCTGAAGGTTCCCAGATAGCCCCAAAGCCAAAGGAATGAAAATCTAATGGTTGAATATTGGGTTCCGTGAACACAGATAAGAGAGACATCTAAAGTCTCTGTGTGCGACAGGCTACCATGACCCCTTGAGCAGCCAGCCCTGAAAACACATGGTAGCTTAGCCTTGACTTTGTCTTCTGATCTCTAGCATCGGTTCACACACACCCTGGGGAGTGTTTTCCCCATGGCATGGGATGTCTGCAGCCCTCTTTATCTGCATAGCAGAGGAGACAAGAAGACCAAGTTAGGAAGCATGTTTTACCCTGTTCTCCAAGAATGACATGCAGACCTCAGGCCTGTGGTTCCTAAGATTATGAGTGATTCTAAATCAGCTTGTCATGCACGGGTGGACATCCGTAAGTGTGCTTAGGTCCCTAATTGCACTGGAAATGAAACCACAGGCCTAGAGTGGAGGTCCTAGGTCCAGTCCCACATGTTCATTTGTGTGACAGCCCTGAGCGGGGCACTCACTTCTCAGTCCTTAAGTGCTGTCTGTTGGAGACACTACAGGATATGAAACTCACACTCCCCCAGTGTAAGAGATGGTTGGATTTGCATGGGCAGCAGGGACTGGTCTATACCTAACAGAACTCTAGGTTTCCCCAAAGACTCTAACCCCGAAAGGAGAGAACATGTCCCTCGAGAAATGGAGGGATGTGGAGAGAGGAAGAGGAGAAAGCAGAAGTAGCAGAGAGAGTGATAAATGGCCAGTCTTGTTGGCTGAACTACTTATTACTGAGCCGTTTGCCATTTGACCTCATGTATTTTTAAAGCATACAGTTAAGGAGCATTTATTAAAATGTTTTCAAGTTGTCCTTCTAAAGAAGAGACCCTGACAGGCCACTCAGTGTACTGCAAAGGTGGGTTAAATACTATTATCCCCGCTGCAAAGATAGGGCGACAACAGTATAATGGATTACCTTAATTTCCCAGAGACATGCAGGGAATTCATTACCGGAGAGGAAAAAAAAAAAGGAAAAGAAGAAAATCAGATTAAAGAGTCCTAAAGCCTGGGCTGCCTTGCCAAGAAAGCCAACCAGTTTGAGGGGAGAAGAGATGAACACCAAGCCTCCGCGGGTGCCGCTCCAGAAACGCGGTCCTGACACCTCCGGCAGCTCCGCGTTGAAATGTGCAGCAGAAACAAATTTACCGCACACAGAACCGTGATGGCTCACCAGTCTGCCTTGCGCCGCAGACAGGGAGAGGAGGGAGAAATAATCCAGATCCTAATTTAGTTCAGGAGCTTGTTTTCTTACACTGACAAATCTTTCTAAAAATGATTTCTTGATTAGAGTCAAACGGCTGAGGCCAAAACTCTCCGAGATTGTTGTGCTGTCAGCATGTTAATGGTGTTCCTAAGCAACTCCCTCCCTTCCACTCTTAGGAAGAAACAACACCTCTGCCAGGGACGCGAAGCTGGAGAAGCCATAGCACCTCTGATGATTCATGGCTCGGGAGGGCGGCGCAGACATCGCAGGCCGACATGAGGCTGCAACGCTGGCCAGCGGCGGCAAACGCAAAGGCAGGCGATGGCCTGTGCGGGGAGACTGGCTCGAGGAAAGGACAGCAGGCTGCCACCGTGTCTCTGTGTCTCTTCCCCACATGCAACTATCATCTGCAATTGCATAAGTTGAAATGTACAAGGCACACTAGCAACCGCCTAGGATTAACTCAACGTTTCAGTCTATGGGGTTGTTCTCCTTATAACAGAGGGATCCCAATACTGTCACAGAACCCGTTTCCGTCTCACCAGACTGAAAGATGCAAGAAATGGTAACAAAAGGTCAAGTCAGTGAAGAATAAGAGAAAGTGTTTTCTGAACTGATCTTCTTTTCTTTACCATGAACTTGGAGCATCGTTTTGGAATTTTCGGAATTGGTTGGAAAGAAATGAAAATCATGACTTTCTTCATCCATGGATGTATAGATTTATTACACATTGAGAGAAGGCCAGCTCTTTCCCTCTGGGATTCCAGGTCACTTCTTTTAGCAGTGAGCACTATTAATAAACCCTAAAGCTGGAAGGAACCATCAAATTCAACAATCTCATTTTCCAGATGAGAAAACTGAGGCCTCATGAATTTGACTTTCCTGGGGTCATGAGTGATTTATTGACAGATCTAGAGCATGAATCCAAGTATCTCCACCACGACTGCTAATTCTTTAACCAGATGCTTCAAAACTGGACTCGAGTAGTCTCAGTTTGAGAAGGGGAGAAGTGAGATTTGATTTGCCAATATTCACATTTTTGCAGGAAGTGATATTCATCCTAAGCCAAAACATATTGGTAAATTCTCTAATTTAGTCAGATGATGTCTCACTTTACATGATAAATGTTTCTAAAAAGTTGCATGCAAATCAAATTTTTGTAAATTAAATTACTTTTTTTAAAAGCACAAGACAGATTGCTTTGTAAAGGAACCCTGGGCTGAAAATGAGAAATATTTCTGCAAATTAAATAATAACTACCTTCATAATTTATCTCTTCTGTAAATTCATAATTTAATATTCCTTGGTTTTGTTCAGCATCTCTTGTTTAAAACAAGAAAGATCTATATTTATGCAGCTAGTGTCACCAAAGGGTTTGAAGTACATTAATAATAACTAATACTTCATTCTGCATGTCCTTAAGAGCTAATAAGGAACTAGTATTCCCATTTGGCAGATGGGAAAAGTTAAGGCATAGAGTAAGGATAGATCTACGATCTTGGAGAAAGCCAATGATATAGACAGGATGCCCACATGCTCTTGCTTATAAACCCTGCATTTTTATCTACTGCATTACATAACCTCCTGCTTAGGACACTGTGGGCAGCTATTACCTCCAAGGAAGATATTCCCCATGTCACAGATGCAGGGACTCCAGGGAAATTCAAGAGCCATCTCAGAGGCATATTCAGGAATCCAGAAAGGGCCTCACAGCCTCCTCTCTGTCGAGTCATTTGACTCACTTAAGAAACACAGACAACAAAAGAGTCTGCTTGGCAATGTGTTCACAAATCAATCCATGCCAATATGTGTTTACTAAGTCCCCATCATATATTTCACCCTTCCCATTGTAGGGAAAAAATGGGAAGGCTCACACGTAAACCAACTGAGAGTTCACATGGGTCTTCCTCACTCAATGGCAGATCCTTAAGAAGAAGGATTGTCTTCATCTTTGAAAAGGTAGCACCTCACCTTGAAAAAAAATATCACTATCTCGTGAATTTTTTTCTCATTGTAAATTATGAAAACTCAGAGGGATTGGGAAGAATGTCATCTGCAAACATCTGAAGAGACAATATAGGACAGATGGAATAAAAAGATTATTTGTATCTCCAGAATGAAATGATCTCATCCACAAAGTGGGAATGACAATAATAACAACCTCAGAGAGTTGCTGTGACATTTGAGAGGATAACAGAGCTAAAGCATTTAGCACACGTCTGCACACAGTGAGCACTCAATAAGTAGTGCCTCAGCCAAGGAAACAATCATTAGAGCAAAGAGACTACAGAATGGAGAAAATATTTGCATGCTATACATCTGATAAAGGGCTGATAACTAGAATCTATAAAGAACTCAAGCAAATCAGCAAATAAAAAAAAATCAAACAACCCATTAAAGAGTGGGCAAAAGACATGAATAGAAACTTTTCAAAAGAAGGTAGACTAAAGGCCAACAAACATATGAAAATACGCTCAATATCTCTAATCATTAGGGAAATGCAAATCAAAACCACAATGAGATATCACTTAACTCCAGTGATAATAGCCTTTATCAGTAAGTCCCAAAACAACAAATGCTGGCATGGATGTGGAGAGATAGGAACACTCATACACTGCTGGTGGGACTGCAAACTAGTACAACCTCTGTGGAAAGTAATATGGAGATACCTCAAAGAACTAAAAGTAGACCTACTGTTTGATCTAGCAATCCCACTACTTCATATTTACCCAAAGGAAAAAAAGACATTCTATAAAAAAGACACCTGCACTCGAATGTTTATAGCAGCCCAGTTCACAATTGCAAAGATGTGAAAACAGCCCGAGTGCCCATCAATACATGAGTGGATTAATAAAATGTGCTATATGTATACCATGGAGTACTACTCAGCCATAAAAAAGGCAAACTAATATCTCTTGTGTTAACCTGGATGGAACTGCAGACGATTCTTATACATGAAGTATCACAAGAATGGAAAAACAAACACCACCTGTAATCACCATTGAATTAAAACTAATTGATCAACACTTATGTGCACATATGGAAACAATGTTCATCAGAAATCAAGCAGGTGAGAGTGGGAAAGAGGGGATGGGTAAATTCACACCTAATGGGCATAATGCACACTATCTGGGGGATGGGCACACATAACTTTGACTCAAAAAGTACAAAAGCAATTTATGTAGCCAAAACATTTGTACCCCCATAATATTCTGAAATAAAAAAAAATAAGTAGTTCCTAATATTTCCATTATAAGCATTGCAGAGTGAGGTTATAGGGGAACTGATGACAGATCAATGTGAGAAAGAATTTTCCAAAATTATTGAGAGCTGCCCACCAATGGAAGCTACCACACGGGCAGTGCTCCCTACCCCACAGGCTGGATGGTCATGTCTCCATGAAGATGTCTAGAAAAGTCCTGCTCTAGGTAATAGTTGGTTTATAGGGCCACTTCATTAACCTGGCTAAGACTCCTAATAACATAGGCAGTGTTTTAAAAATACAATATTCTGGGTCAATCCAGACGTAATAGTTGTGGAAATGCTCAGGAATATATATTTTAGTGAGAATTCCCTGTGATTTTTATGAAGCTAATCAAACATGCATATAATTACCTAAGTTTGAGAACCACCTGTGTAGAGAAAGTTTATGGTTCCTTCCAAATTCTGAGGCTCTAGGAGTTCCTTCAGTCATCCTTGGTCACCTTCAGAATAATATCATGGAAAACAATGAAGACAGATAAAATCAGAAAGACTGGCTCAAATCCCTGCTCTGCCATTTCCCATCCATATGACTTAAAACATATTGACTACCTTCCCAGAGCCTCAGCTTCCCTGTATATAATATAGGGATAAAAATGACTACCTTGTATGAAGATTCTTGGGGGATTTCTGGTGCATAAGTTCTCAGTAAATATTTTATGAACTTAATAGAAAAGTGCCTCTCATAGTGTGAGACAAACAATAAGGACTTAACAAATAAAAGTACCTTTTCTCACCAGCAATGCAAACTTACGCATTATGTAGAGGAATGTGAGTTCATCTGACCCAAGGAGATGACAGAAGATGAGAAAGCAAGAAGAGAACCAGGCAAAGGACGAGACAGCACCGCAGCAAAATAGCTGGGGGTGTTCCAAAACAGGGAAGAGGATCCCCCACATCTAAAGTAGAACAAATAGAGAAAAAACACAATGTATTACATTTCATTGTAAAAGTAAAGGAGTATGAAAGCATTATAGATCTTTCTGGATTTTGTTGGGTGCTCTCAATCATTAAATATGCATTTAGAAATATTTATATTTGCTGAAAATCAAGAGCCTTGGCACTCAGGGAGAATGAAAAGAGCAAGGGACAGGGTCTAATTCATCATCAAGGGGCTGTCACCTTGACAACTAGAAGAATTGGAAAGTTACAAAGCACCAGCACCAAACAGCATCAATCACCCAGCCATGGTAAATAAATTAATCAAAAATCATTGGGTACCAAAAGGTCTGGGGGGAAAATAAAAGGCAGAGGAGAAAAATGATCAGGAGCAGCAGGCAAGCAAAATAGCAGAGCCTAACCCTGTTAAAGCCAAAGCCACGTGCCCTGGAGCACTGCCAGCCGCTCTGCCTTCAATGCCTCTCCTGGCCCGAGCATGGTGCCGGGCACAATTGGGTGCAAAAGTAGCCATGGATGCTGTTGGTCTTTGCACCTGTTACCCTTTCTGTACTGAATGGGAAATCCACCTGGCATCCCACCCCTTACCCTGAGGAAAAGGGGGAAAGCAACATCCTGGACAAATGGGCCGTCCTAAATAGCACTTTGCTCAGAACCATTCCCTGACTCATTCCTAAGCTGCCGTGGTTGCCGTTTAACTCCCCAAATCCCCACCTGACCAGTCGAGGACCATTTATCACCAGCTCTAAGAATAGGTGACTCTCTCCTCTGTGACATCGAAGGCCCTTGCTGACACGGAATTATGAACACCTGGGCCTACCCTCCCCAACCTGGCCTCTATTTCCCCAATTAGTTAGCTTTTTCTTTTCTTGACAAGCAAAAAACTGGTTGCAGATGACTCTAACCAAGTCACCGACTTCCCCACTCTTTTCCCAATCAGGATGCACATATCTGTCCCTCTAGGTTCACACCGGACTATGACTCATGGGGCTCAGCAATGAATTTAAAGGATCGCACACCTGGATTTTCTGTGGATTTGCACAGGTCATTAAACACTCCAGTAGAATTTGACATATACTGGGGCTCAAGCCCTACTTTTTCATAGATATAGTTTTTCTGATGTGCTAGATCACACATCTTTTACAATTCACTCACAAGTGATCATTCACAATTTAATTCCATTTAACAAATATTCAGTGAGCACCCACAGGGACGATGAGAATGACTGAATTCTGAGAGTTCGTAGACTAGTAAGAGGGAAAGAAACCACCACAAATGACATGGTCCAGGCAGGCCCTGAGCATGGCAACCACAGAGACATAAACAACACTCGGTGGGACCAAGGACAGAATTAACTCTCCTGTGAGGCATCAGGAAGGGTTGGGTTGGGGAAAGACAGGAATCTGATATGACTTGGACGAGGGACATAGGAAAAGGGCATTTAAGGCACAAAGATGAGAGAGAAGCCTCAGCAGTGGGTAATCTCAGGGGATTCATGGAGAGGCTGACCTTGCTGCCCATGAGTGGTGACAGCGACCACAAGGTACAAGGGACAGTCCTATAAGCACAACGGTGTCCCCTGCCCTGAACAATCCTGACTGTCTGGATGCACAGTACTGTCCCTTCTCTAGACGTCCAGGGAGGTCACCCAAGGTGGCTTCCAGAGCACAGGAAACCTCCCCAGACGCGTCCTGCATGTGCTGGTGGCCTGCACTCTCCAAACACGGGGCAGTGGCAGAGAGCACCAGCAGCTCCCCGGGGCTAGTCCCAGGTGGCAGCGACCATATATGAGGCCCGGCAAGAGATACAACACAAAAATGATTTTTGGTCCAAATAGATTACGTATAGACCATGTGTGACAGGTAGGTATCAAATAGACAATAATTTTGAATAAATTTTGAAAAGTGAGGCATTGTATGCATGGAGCTGATTGAGTGAACTGAACTCCATAGAGTATGAACAAAAAGAGCTGAATTCTTTGTCAAAGAAGACCTTTTCAGACTATTATATGGAATCATTCCTCCCCACTCATCAATGGAT
Source organism: Lepilemur ruficaudatus (assembly GCA_963574885.1). Classification (NCBI taxonomy): domain Eukaryota; kingdom Metazoa; phylum Chordata; class Mammalia; order Primates; family Lepilemuridae; genus Lepilemur; species Lepilemur ruficaudatus. The sequence continues at coordinate 61,735 of CAUYRT010004134.1, forward strand.
ATCCAAGTCTCATAACAGTTTCTGTTAACTCTCAGATAAAAGGCAAATAACCTCTTTGGAGAGGGGCATTAAAAAGTCCAATTGTGTATAATATTAAAATTCTAAACTCTGGTCCAGTGTCCTGAGGGGAAACATCAGTGTGGGCACTGTTTCCTTCCCGCCCCTTCCCCCACTCTCCAGCTCTGCAGCTCTGACTCATGTGGCTCGTGAGTGAGCACAGGGGGTGGAAGGGGGACAAAGGAGCAGGCAAGGGCGTCCTGGAGTGACACAGACATAATACAACACCAACACTCTTGCTCTTAGAACACGGAGCACGTCCAATGCTAACTCTCTGCTCTGTGGGTGTTTTATAGGAGCCCCAACCCTGCATCCCCTTGCAAGAGCAATGCTTCCCATACACCACTGCGCTCCCCCATTCGCTGTCATCCTGAAGTCCAGCCGTCTCTTCAGGTCCCCTCCTTCTCTCACCTCTCCAGCAGGTCCTCAAGAGCAGCTGGACCCCATGCAGATCTCTTCCTTGGAACTCCCTCTGCTCTGCAAAAGACGCATGTGCTGGGCCCGGTTACACCCGGAAGGACAAGCCATTCCCACAGCCTGATTCTTTCCTCTGCTGCCTCCACTCAAGCTGACCACAAAGTCCAGGCTCTATGTCCGCCAAAGGCCAAGAACACATGTAAAATCTTCTGAGTAGCCCTCTTGATTGGAGCAGAAGCCTCTACCTCTCTTCCCATGTAGGGGGTGGGGAAAACAACTCACCTGCCCTTGACAACCTTCCTCAAAGGGGTCCTTAATAGTGACCTCATCTTCTCCACTTCTTTTTCTACATTCTCTGGAGGTGAGCAATGAGCTAAGGCTGGCAGAATCTTTTGCAGTCACCTCCTTCCAAGGTGCTTTGCAGATGGGCTAGCATCTCACTTTAAAATGTGGAGCTACTTGGCATGTATTTTTCTCGGGGTCTTATTTAAACATCCTAGCACACGCTTACAAACCACAGACATATAAAAGTGCAAGAGCCCTTAGAGATCGGACAATACTACCTCCTCATTTTAAATGTTAGAAAACTAAGATACCCCCCAACACCTCACCTTATCCTTCTCTTATATCCCCTGTGGCATCTGCTAAAGGCTGAAAAAACACAAACAATGCTTGGCATAAAATGGTCCCTCCCTAGCTGCTCAGGCAATGTCTCTCTTTGTAAGACCTGAATAGCCCTCCCTCTCCCAAAAGAAAGGGCCTTTGAACAAAAAGGGCCACAAGGCAGCTGGGAGATTCAAGCCTATGCGTTAATCAGGATAGGGTCGTCTATGCCATAGTAACAAATAAACTCTGAAATATCAGTGGATTAAGACAATACAAGTTTGTTTCTCATTTATTCTTAGTCTGTTTAGACCACCATAACAAAATACCATAGACTGGGTGGCTGAAACAACAGAAATTTAATTTTTGACAATTTTAGAAGCTAGAAGTCCCAGATCAAGGCCCATCAGGGTCAGTTTCTGCAAAGGGCTCTCTTCCTGGCTTGCAGGTGGCCACCTTATCACTGTGCCTTCACATGGCCTTTCCTCAGTGTGTGTACTTGGAGAGAGAGAGAGAGAGCCAATAATCTCTCTGGTGCCTCTTTTACAAGGACACCAATCCTATCAGATCAGGGCCCCACACTTACAACTTCATTTAAGCTTTATTACCTTCATATAGACCCCATGTCCAAATAAAGTTGGGGCTTACAGCTTCAACAAAGAATTTGTAGAAAAACACAATTCAGTTAATAGCAAGCTCCAAGTTCCATGTGGATGGGTAGGTCTCCTGGGCAGCTCTCCTCCAAGCAGTGATTCAGGGATCCAGGCTGCTTTTCTCTTATGATTCCACCTTATTATGACTTTGAGGATACCCTTCAAGTAATCAAGGTTGTCACCAATCCAGCAGATGGGGCTTAAAATAGAGCATGGGAAATCACACGATTACTCACCCACCTTGGCCCATGTTATTTCTGCTTACATTTCATTGGCCAGAACTAGTCACATGGTGAACCTAAATCAAGTAAGGCTGGGAAAAGTAGTGAAGCCCACAGAAATCCTAGTAGGGTCAAGTCTGTACATTTACTAAGCACCCATTTCATTATGTGGACAAAGGCATCTCTTCTCTTTACTACAGTAAATTCACCCTTTCCTTGCCTAAAACCTCACTCCTCCCCATGTGTTGGTTTTATAAAGAAGAGGAATTTTTTCTTCTTATTCATGGGCAGTATGGCATTTAAGTTAAGAGCACAGACTCTGGAGTCAGAAGGCCAGGATTGGAACCCTGGTTCCACCACCTGTCAGCTAAGTGACCTGGAGTAAGTTATTTTCCCTCTCTCATCTGTAACATAAGGATTATAACAGTACCTACCTACCTCAAAGGGCTGTTGTGAGGCTCCAAGAAGATAATATGCCTATAGGACTTAGGACTGGTTCATAGCAATCCTTATACAAGTGTTTGCTGTTAATATCATTATTTTTATTATCCTCCATACCAAAGCCTTTGTTAATTATAGTCGCTCTTGGCTACAGAGAATTCCCATTAGCAGATAATACATCACTGAAAGATACCAGAGCAGTGTAGCTCTTTGCTTTGGGGAAGAGGACAGATGCTACTAAGTCTACTAAGCTTCCAGGTTATTTTTCAAAATCCATTTTCCAAGACAATGTGTGGTCATCATAAGGCCTTCCCATTCCATAGCTCACTGGCCTCACACCAGCTTTCAGTGGCCTGCAGCTCTCTGAAGAAGGAACTATGTCCTAAGGGTGAAAAGTTATTTCATTTTCCTGTCTGACATTCTAGCTCCTGGCCTTCTAGAAACAGAGAAGCTGTTGTCATGGTGCCAAGATGTGACAAATGATGTGAAGGGAGGGTTATGATACAGCCATCCATCCACTATCAGAGGCCAAGACCACAAGGCGATGGAAAATGAACAGGGAAGCTGTTAATTGTGTAGCTCTAAAGCCCATGCAGGGAAACTTCAGAGGGAAGTATGTTCTGCCCTCACCTAAAGAGGCAGAACCCACTGAGAGCCTTTAGGAGACATGCCACCAGCTAGTGAGGGGACAGGCAAAGCGGAAGGGGAGGGAAACCACCCAGAGATAGAACACAGAGCAAGAAGAATCATGCTGCCAACAACCATTGCAAAGGCAGTTGTCTGATACACTTGGAGAGAGAACTAAGGTTCTGCTTCCATCACACATTTTTTACAGGACCTTGTATAAGCCCCTTACCACTCAGTATAGCCAAAATATGGAAAATAGAGATGATAGTACCTCACTTTCCTAAGGGCAGAGGGGCATTCTTGAAGACTCTGTGGAGTCTAAGACTGTGTGATTCTTTAAGCATTTTGTGCCCTTTTTTTTCTCCAATTCTCTTCGCCTTTGATGTAGAGTTGTTTATTTGATAAATGTGAAATGTGGGATTTCATGGTCCTGGTTTTAGTTTCATTCACAAAGAGATATAAGTGGAATGGAGGTCAAATACATACACAACAAAACTCCCTTTGTGCAAATCACCTCCTCTTCCTGGAGAGTGGGCTCTACCCCCACACACAACCATCTGCCCTGCCATGAGTTTCCAGCGCATGGCCTGGATCTTTCTAAAAGAAATGTGTCTACCTGACACATGCCATATAGCCTTGATGCTTTCATTCTCTCTGGACCACAGCAGAGACTCTCTTTAAAGGATTAGCGCTTTGACTCTGACATGAAGTCTACAGAATCCACATCAACAACAGTGTAGGATTTCCTCTTCTACCTAAGATGGGACCAGAGAAACCTTTATCCTCCTGCCTAAAACAAAACAAAATAAACAAAGAAAACAAGCAGCACAGGCAAAGCAATGGTTTTCATGACATGGCACATCAGGCAATGAAGGATAGTGACCTCTGAAAGAGGAGGAGCAAGTGAGAAGAGCCTTACGATTGCCCTGGTGCACTGCCTTGAAGGAGGCTCTAGGCCATGACACAAGGACAGGGAACCCAGGCAGAGCACAGCAGACACCCTCGGTAAAGCAAGTGAAGTTGAAAGTCCAGGGAGACCTGATTTTACTATTATAAGGACTTTTGCCATACTTGATGTGGTATAATGCCACTTGAAGGTGGACTGTGATTACTTAAAGATGTGTTCTATAAACCTTAAAGAAATGACTAAAATAATGAAACAAAGTATTATTGTTATAAGCCATAAAGGAGATAAAATAGAATAATTTTAAAATACCCAATTAATTCAAAATAAGGTTAAAAAAAGAGAAAAAGGAGACCTAAAAATAATGAAACAAATAGAAAACAAATAGCAAGATGATAGATTTAAACTTAACTGTATCAATAACCACAATCTATCAGTAATGTAACTGACCTGAAACTTCAATTAAAAAAGGTATAGATTATCAAAACCAGACCAAGCCAGTACAAAAAAAAATAAAACTACAAATATTTCACATGAACTCAGACACTAAGATCCTCAACAAACGTTAGTAAATCAAATCCAACGATGTATAAAAATAATTATGTACCGTGGCCAAGTGGGATTTACTCCAGGTATGCAAGGCTGACTTAACATTCAAAACTCAAGCAATGTAACCCATAATATCAACATGCTAAAGAAGAAAAATCATATGATAATATCAAATGATGCAGAAAAAGTATCTGACAAAATCCAATACCCATTCATGATGAAAACTCTCAGCAAGTTAGGAATTGAGGACAATTCAACTTGATGAAGAACATCTACAAAAACCCACAGCTAATATCATACTTAAAGCCTGAATGTCAGCAAAGGAGAATAGATTGGGGTTTGCCAGGCATTAGAGGCAAGGGGGGAGCGGGGCAGGGAGATGGGGACAACAGAGAGGGTCTTTGTCTTAATGGAGCTATTCTACATTTTGTCTGCAGTGGCGAATATGTGAAACCACACATGGGACAAAACTGCATTGAACAAATGCACACTCACAAATAAGTACAAGTAAAACTTTGGAATGTGATGGATCATATCAATGTCAATATCCTGGTTGTAATACTGTACTGAAGCTTTGCAAGGGAACATAGGATCCCTCTACTGTTTCTTACAACTACATGTGATGCTCTAATTTTCTCAAAATAAAAGTGCTTTTTTTAAGGCAGAGGTATTCAATTCAGATAGAAATATATTTAAGACCAAACTTGTGCTGCTTATAAGAAACATTTTAAATACAAATACATGAATAGGTTAAATGTAGAAGAATAGAAATACACACACACACACACACACACACAGACAAATTGAGTATTCCTAATCCAAAAATTCAAACTCGGAAATGCTCCCAAATCTGAAACTTTTTGACCTCAGACATCATGCTCAAAGGAAATAAGGAAATGCTCACTGAAGCATTTCGTATTTGGGGTATATGGATTAGGGATGTTCAACGTGTATGTGTGTGTGTGAAATACACACACACTATATATATATATATATATATATATATATATATAATCCCCCAGGTTAAAGATGAGATACGTTCCTGATAACATCTTTGGTTGTATTTGTATGTGACTCGGATCCCAGATGAAGAGTGCATATACAGTAGTAATAATAATACTATAATGGCTCATATGTGGTAATAATAATAATAATATACTATAATACTTTAATAATGTTAACACTATAATAAGTTACACAAACTATTGTCCTCTTTTATTAAATTCAGACAAACAGAACATAAAAACAAACTCATACAAGAAGTTTAGATAGGAGATAGGAGAAATTTCAGGAAGGAATATTAAAGGCTAACACTCGCCGAGTGCTGCATCAACATCCTGCTTACTGGCAGGGGCATTTTTGAGGCAAGAAGGCAGCTGATGTTAATCGGAAGATGATGGTGGAGATGGCGCTGGAGAGGATGGAGCGGGTGCTGGAGAATCAGGATTTGACTGTTGCTGGGGGCGGGGAGCTCACCGCTGAAGTCGGTTTCTTGACAAAGGTATCTAGGGCTGTTTTCACAGCCTTTTTTCTTTTTGTGCTCATAAGTGGCCTTGTAGCACCTGATGTTCTCATTAACTACACGGTGAACCTGTGTAAACTGCTCAGCGTTTGGATCTTGCTCCTCAAGCTTAGCAAATCCTGCTTCAGTGAGACGAAAGGCTTCAGCTAATTCATTTGTTGTAAATTTTCTTGGCTCTGGATCTTCTTTCTGATTCTTAGTGTTCTTGCGTTTCCATCAGCTGCTTCTCTATCCGTCTCTGGGACTAGCCGCTGGAGTAAAGATGCCACCCCAATGAGCCGCCTATGCCATCCGCGTTTGTTTACACGCACAGAAAAAACTAGTTCCCGAATTATTAATTTAATTATTTAATCATAATTTATCCTGATGGAGAGCCTTGGGAGCCCGTTCATAAGTACAGAATGCCATAATATTAATCAAAAAAAAACCTTGGATGACTTTATTAATATCAGGCAAAGTAGATTTCAGAGCGAGGAATCTGGTCAAGGACGAAGGAGGTCATGTCATAATGACAGAGGGGTCAATTCAACAGAGTCACACAACCCTAAATGTTTATGCGATTTATGACAGAGCTTCAAAATACATAAAGCAATAACTGATTGAACTTCAAGAAGAAATAGACAGATCCACAATTATAGTCAGACAGATCCACAATTATATATTTCAACAGCCGTCTCTCAATAACTGATAGAACAAGTACAAAGAAAATCAGAAAAACACTAGAGCAGCACTCTCATAAGCACCTGTAAAGACTCGTTCACATCAGAAGGTAAACTATAGGACACAAAAAAAAGGAAAAAGAAAGAAAAAGAAATTAAAAATTTAAAAAATACAAAAAAAAGACTTGTTCACAATTGTTCGTAACAGCTTTATTTGTATGAGCAAAAACTGGAAATATCCCAAATGTCCCTCAGCTTGTGAATAGATAAACAAATGTTGGTACATCCATACAATGGAACACTACTCAACAATAAAGGAGATGCATTATTTATATGCACAAAATATAGATGACGATCAAAATATCTACACTTGTGAAAAATGTCAGTCAAAAGAGTACCTACTGCTAGATCCCATTTATGTAAAATGCTCCAAGATACACACGAATCTGCTACAGAGACAGCAGATTTCTGGGTTACCTGGGAATGTGAGAAGCAGGGAGTTGTGGGAGGCAGAATCACAAACGGGCCCCAAGTATCCTCCGTGGGTGATAGTTCATTATCTTGATTACAGAGACAGTGTCATGGGTGCATACATAAGTTAAGCCTTATCACACTGTGCGCTATAAATATGTGAAGTTTATTGTATGTCAGTTATGCTCTAATAAAGCTGTTACACACACACACACACACGCACACTGTGACCAGCGCCCACCTAGGGGCATCAACCATTGTCCCCAGGTGATGTCTTCTGCCCTCGCCAGACCTGTATCTTCAGATACATCTGGACTATCCTCCTCCCTCCATCTGTTTCTTCAAATCCTATCTATCCTTCAAAGATCAGAGCAAGTCATAACTCCTGCAGAAAACCTTTCATGACCACTCACCCCTCCCCGTCTCTGCACACGCAGTCGACAGCGCCTCTGTGGGAGTGTGTCCATCACCCAGATAGAAGCTGAGCTCCTGGAGACCAGGATCCCTGGCGTCAGGATCCTTCCTCTACATGCACAGGGCTGGACCCAGAAAGCCTCAATTACTACCTGCTGATTATTTGGTTGATGAGTCTCCCACTGAGAGATGCCCCTTGCAGGGCCACTCTTTCCTCTGTGACGACACAGAGTTCATTTTCAGAGAAGAGCATCTTATGCACCTTTCCCTCTGCCTCTGCCACAACCTCTGTATTTTCAACCAGACCATGCCTCAGGGAAGGCCCTGTGTGCTTGCTCATGCAAGAACTCCCTGAGCCGGCTACAGAGCAGAGCTCACTGCAGAAACCAGACAGCAAGGGCTGCTCCAGTCTACCCTGCGTTTACCTTACCCCAGGGGTTCCACCACCTTTGCAGAGGAACCGCACAGTACCCTGTTGTCCCCACAACCTCAGAACATAAGATGACATCTGGTGCCAGCTAACTCCTTGCCCAGATGAGTAAACCAAGGCCAGGGAGGTCATGTGGCCAGTTCTGGGTCATTCGCTGAATCTTGCTTTCTCCATTCTTACTTTTCTTGTGTTTGGGCTTTATCAAGAGAAGAGATCATAAGATAAACAGAAAGGACAGCCGTCTACCCCCTGCCCCTTCACTAGACACAGAAGAGTCGTCACAAGTTTTCCATGCTCTTCTACAGATGTTTCATGATCAAATTCCCTATCATTTGGTTAAAAGTCATTTCTTCTGCACCTCACACTCCAATCAACTGGTTAAAAAAAAAAGTCAATAGGCTGACAGCCTCAGAAGTGGATAAAGATATTAGGAGGAGGCCTGCTGTTTCCAACAAGCGTCAGACAAATAATGATCGATAGTTTTTATCTCCTAATGACTGGATGGTGATTGGGTAGCCTCCGGCTACGAACTTCATTGACAACCCCAGTGTTGCTTCTAGCAAAGAGGGGAAGACAATTTTTGAGAGGCCTGAAAAGAAGTATACCCTTCAGAAACACCTGGATTCCAGCCACTGCAATGCTAGCAGTTGAACTGAGCCGAATTCTTCTCTCTGCACCTAGTTATAACCAAGTGATTCTCCCCTGTGTGTCCCACCCTCCAGCCCTGCAGCCTCCACTCTGGCCAGGAATCCCCTCAAACATATCTGACAGCAGACAAAGGGCCTTGGTCCATTTTGCATCTTATTTGCATCTTATTATGTTCCCCCTGGAGACTTCTAAGAAGGTGCCTAACACCCTTCATGACTACTTTACTCTGCAGTGAGCACTGGGGGTCCTTACCCAGCCGTCTTCCTAATCTCTCCATCCTACAGCAGTCTTCTTTCTTCCTTATCAACACGCTTTCCCAGTGCATCAGGCAATACACAGAACATACTTTCTCCCCACCACCTGTCATTTATTCATTGCTTTCTCCTGGCCTGTGCTGATTGGCTGCCTCCAGCTCACATGCTCTTTCTCTGGAAAATCACATCACTTATTGTCATAAGCTTTCATAATTTCCACTTAAAAAGTCCACCAGACAGCCTTACAATGAATTCCACTTTGTTTTGTTTTGTTTTGTTTTGTTTGTATTTATTTTTTCTTATTTCAAAATATTAAGGGGGTACAAATGTTTTTGTTACATAGATACACTGTAACATGAAAGCTTCAGCCAGGACTTTCAATGTGCCCATCACCTGCATAGTGTTGGGTACAATGTTTTTATCCCTCACCCCAACTTCCTCCCCTTGTTAGTTTCCAGTATGCTTTACATCTCTTTGCGCCTGTGTGTGCCCATCATTTAGCACCCACTTGATAGTGAGAACAGGTGGTGTTTATTTTTCCATTCCTGAGATACTTCACTGGGAGGATAGTGGACTCTAGTTCCATCCAAAAGGCATTATTTCATTACTTTTATGGCTGAGTAGAACTCCATGGTATACATTTACCACATTTTCTTTATCCACTCATGAACTGATGGGCATTTAGGCTGATTTCGTATCTTTGTAATGTTGATAACACCTTTCCCCTCTGTGCTTTCTTATTTCCTGACACAAACTGCTTGCTGCCATCTTTATCAGGGGCCACACTGCTATGGGCTTGGTGATGTCCCCTGTAAGATGAATTCTCAGATTGATTCCCCAACATGAAGTAAGCATGTCTCCTAGACTTCAGAGGCACACAGTAGGCATCCGGTGTGATTTTGAGTGAATGTATGGAGCACAAACATTCATAGACATGCCACACTGCTCGGCAAAGCACTTCCCAGACTATGTCAAATGGAATACTAATTTTCCAGGATGTTAATGGTTATCGTAGTTTTTTTTATAGCCTCAGTTTAGCAAACCACATCACAGTTTTCCTTTGCCTAATCCTCATGCCGCCCCATATCAATCTATGCTTTAAAAAAAAAAGAAAGGAAAATGATTTTCAAAAAACACAATAAAAGTCAAAAGTATTGGGACACATTGAAATCAAAATTATCCCACAATGAAATTACAACATAAAACACCTTTCTGCAACAAGCGAAAAGGCAGAAAACAGAATATCTAAAAATCAAGCTGTACCACTACCACCTGTTCAGCAATCAATACACCATTACTCTGTCTATAGAAGTGGTTTGCAAGTAACCCTTCCCAGGCTGCAACAGGGGGAAAGGAATGCTTGGAGAATTGCAGTGAATGTTTACCTGCCCAAACTAGAAACTTAGGATTCTGGACACCTGCCCTGGGAAGCATGGGCTGCATGTCGCATGCTATAAGCAAATGTTAATGCTGCATCCAATTAGACCATCAGGCCAGTCATGGAGCCAACTGAGTGATTTTCACAACTGAGGAGAGCTGGGAGCAAAACACCAAACTGGGTTCTCCTCTCTTATCCTTTCCAATTTATAGAATTGCCCATTCCTCTGCATAAGCACTCTACACCAAACAAATGGCTAAGAAAACACAGAATATCTGAGTTATAGAAAATAATGCTGAAGGACACAGGAGGATTCAGCACAAAAAAGAGAAAACCCCAGAGTAAAACTGAACATCTTCCCGCATCTGAGTAGCTCTTGTGTCAGAGTATCATTTGTGTCATACGGCTACAGTTACAAGGAAGTAAATTTGGACCTAATAGGAAAAAAATCCTTCTAACTCTGAGCTGGTATCAACAAGGGTCACATCACCTTTAGGACCTTAAAAGATTGCCTCGGGCAACTGATCCACAGGTTTTGAAAAATCCATTGCCTTCCTAAGAATCACTAATGTTGTGCTCCTACGGGAAGGGATGCTAGATTTATATATCTCTGAGCTTCCTTCTACAATTCAGAGTACATATGCTGATTGTACCCTTCATGCTCCATCAAGAGAGAAAAATATACTGGAGAAGGTTTATACACATGTGAGCCAAGCTGAAAGGCATCCTGGGGATCAACTTGCCATGAAAAACTTCCTGGGCTAAGAGGTAAGCAAGGTTTAACTTGGTGGATGTTTGGTGATTCTGTTCTTCAGTAAGGGATGGAGATAAATTCTTCCAAGGCTCTAACCTGAGAATATGTGCCAGCAGCTTCTAGAAGTTAAAAAGTATGTTCTTCCCTACTGGAATGTTAACCTCTGCTTAATGGAAATAATAAACTTTCAATCAAAATAGCTCTGTAAGTTTACATTTGACATTAACACTCTGGCTCCAAACATGTAGCAATGATGTATTCAAAACAAAACAAAACAAAACAAAACAAAACAAAACAAAAATACAGCCAGACTCAAAAACAAGTAAATATCTTAATGGATCAAAAACAGAAAAGCAATTCTGAAACATAAACTGCTCTGAAATCATAGACTACCAGGCTCCAGACCCAGACCAAGGCATTCAATTCCTCAGCAATAATAGGGGACTAAAAGCAGGCACACTGCTTAAAGCTAAGGAATATATTTCCTGACTCCCTCCCCCCATACACACATTTCTTGAGAAAGGAGGCAGAAAAGAACTTCCACCAAGTGCTCCAGGGGCCATGACCTATAATAGGTTACAGGCCTACAGAGGCACAGAAATACAAATCCAGCCCCCAAATCAGGAACCAGTTAAGGCACCCACTAGCTCAGGGACAGGATCAATGATTTCTCTGATTATACAATTGGGCAGGAAACCAAAACTACCATTTTGGTAGTTTTCCTGAACTACCAGGATCTGTTCAGGATTAGAGATTAGGATTATTTGATGGCAACCACATAACCATTCAGATAGGAGTAAGCATTCTCAGGAGAAAAAAAGAGAAAATAAAATCTCCCCTGAAAATGAAGCCATAATCAAAATTCCAAACCACGTAAAGAAATATAAACAGTAAGAATGAAAGCAAACAAAATGAGCAATTAAAACACAAAGTCAACCCATATGCCCTTATAGAAGTGTGGAAGTAAAGGTGGATTAATGAAAGAATAACATCCTTTAAATGAGCACAAATCTATGTTGAAGAGACAAAAATGAAACAGGAAAATGATATGAAAATGAACTAGGGAGAAGTCTTAGAAATGGAAATTATAGTAACATATAAATGATTTTTTAAATCAATAATGGGATAAACTCTAGCCTGAAAACAGGGGTAGAAGCAAATTAGTGAAGTAGAAGATAATACAGAGAAGTTCACCCAGAGGCTATACAGAGAGAAAAAGGCAAGAACTATGAAAAAATCCACTAAGAAAGATAGAGGATAAACTGAGAGGCACAACATAGGTTGAATAAGAGTTCCAGAAGACAAGAATGGGGGGAATGGCACAGAAACAGTATCTGGAAAAGAATTTAACAGAATTAGAGAAAAAGAAATCTTAAGAACAATGTGCCCTTCATTTGTCAGAGAAGAAAAGTAAAAATTAAGTCTACACCTAAACATATCATAGTGAAACTACATAACAGTAAAAGTAATAAGAGGCCAGGCATGGTGGCTCATGCCTATAATCCTAGCACTTTGGGAGGCCAAGGTGAGAGCATTTCTTGAGGCCAGGAATTCAACAAAACTCTCTACAAAAAATAGAAAAATTAGCCAAGTGTGGTGGCATACACCTGTAGTCCCAGCTACTTGGGAGGCTTAGGCAGTAGAATCACTTAAGCCCAGGAATTTGAGGCTGCAGTGTGCTAATCATGACACCACTGCACTCTAGCCCAGGTGACAGAGTGAAACCCTGTCTCAAAAAAGTAATAAAAAAAATCTTAAACTCTATCTTTAGAAAGAAGGCTATCAAATTTAGATTGAAAGCATACTTCCCATACCCAACATTAAATACCAGACGAGAAAGGAGTAACATACTCAAAACGCTGAAGGAAAAACCACTTTGCAGTATTTATATCCAACAACACTATTATTCTCCTTATGAATACAGTTGCAAAAATCCTCAATAAAATACTGGCAAACTGAATTCAACAGCACATCAAAAAAATAATCCACCATGACCAAATGGGCTTCACCCCAGGGATGCAAGGATGGTTTAACATGTGTAAATCAATAAATGTGATTCACCACATAAACAGAAGCAAAAGCAAAGACCATATGATCATCTCAATAGATGCAGTAAAAGCATTCAACAAAATCCAGCACTCTCTCATGATAAAAACCCTCAATAAACTAGGCATTGAAGGAACATATCTCGAAATTATAAAAGTCGTATATGACAAACCAACAGCAAACACCATGCTGAATGGGGAAAAGTTGAAAACATTCCCCCTAAGAACTGGAACAAGACAAGGGTGCCCACTGTCACCACTTCTCTTCAATGTGGTGCTAGAAGTCCTAGCCAGAGCAATCAGGCAAGAGAAAGAAATAGAGTGTCCAAATTGAGAAAGAGGAGGTCAAATTATCACTTTTCACTGATGATATAATCTTGCATCTAGAAAACCCCAAAGATTCCACCAAGAGACTCTTGGAATTTATAAATAAATTCAGCATTTTTATTTATGTCTGTTATACTCATTATAGGAGTAAAAACAGTAACAGCAATAATATAACTTAAAAATTATGAAATTAACTCTCCTCACCTCAGTTATTTTTCATGAATTTTTTTTCTTGATTTTTAAAATTTCCTTAGGACTACTTTTAGGGTAAAGTTTATAATTATGTTTATAATTTCCTACATACTTTTTGTTTTGTTTCTTAAATGTAAGGCATGAAACCATAAGAATTCTAGAAGAAAATGTAAGAAAAACTCTTCTAGATATTGGCCTAGGCAAAGAATTTATGACTGAGACCCCAATGGCAATTACAGCAAAAACAAAAATAAATAAATGGGATTTTATTAACTAAAAAGCTTCTGCACAGCTAAGAAAATAATCAACAAAGAAAATAGACAACCTACAGAATGGGAGAAAATATTCGCAACTATACATCCAATAAAGGGCTAATACTCAGAATTTACAAAGAACTCAAACAAATCAGCAAGAAAAAAACAAACAACCCCATTTTAAAAAGTGGGCAAAAGACATGAACAGAGGCTTTTCAAAGGAAGATAGACAAATGGCCAATAAACATGTGAAAAAAAATGCTCAACATCACTAATCATCAGGGAAATGCAAATTAAAACCACAATGAGACATCTACTTACCCCCATTAGAATGGCTTTTATTTAAAAGTCCAAAAATAATAGACGTGGGCACGGATGCAGAGAGAAAGGAATGTTTATGTACTATTGGTAGGACTGCAAATTAGTACAACCTTTATGGAAAACAGTATGGAAATTCATCAAGGAACTAAAAGTAGACCCACCATTTGATCCAGAAATCCCACTACTGGGTATCTACCCAAAGCAAAAGAAGTCATTTTATCAAAAAACACCTGCACTCGAATATTTGTTGCAGCACAATTCACAATTACAAAGATCTGGAATCAACCCAAGTGCCCATCAGTTAATAAGTGAATTAACAAAATGTGGTATATGTATACCATAGAGTACTACCCATTCATAAAAAATGATGAATTAGTTCCTTTTGCAACAATTTAGATGGAACTGGAGACCATTATTCTAAGTGAAGTATCTAAAGAACAGAAAAACAAACACCAGAGGTACTCGCTATTAAATTGGAACTAACCGATGAGCACACATGTGAACAGAATGAAGTAAAACTCAGAGGAAATCAAGCAAGGGGGAGGGGGAAGAATGTGAGGGGCAAAAAAAAAACACCTAACAGGCACAATGAACACTATTTGGGTGATGAGCACACTTATAGCCATGACTCAAGCATTACAGAAGCAATCCATGTGACCAAAAACATCTGTGCCCTCTTA